>CAUYQU010089076.1:0-21619 GCA_963574635.1 Cheracebus regulus | reverse complement strand
AATGATCGCCATTCTAACTGGTGTAAGATGGTATCTCAATGTAGTTTTGATTTGCATTTCTCTAATGACCAGTGATGATGAGCATTTTTTCATATGTTTGTTGGCCTCATGTATGTCTTCTTTTGTAAAGTGTCTGTTCATGTCCTTTGCCCACTTTTTGATGGGCTTGTTTGGGTTTTTTGGTAAATTTGTTTAAGTTCCTTGTAGAATCTGGATATTAGATCTTTGTCCAATGGATTGCAAAAGCTTTCTCCCATCCTGAGGGTTGTCTAAAAACATGATTTTATTCTGTTTTATGGCTGCATAGTACTTCATGGTGCATGTATACTGTATTTCCTTTATCCAATCTGTCATTGATGGGCATTTAAGTTGAGTCCATATCTTTGCCATTGTGAATACTCCTGCAATGTACAACACGTGCATGTGTGTTTTTAATACAATTATTTACATTCTTCTGGATATATACCTAGTAATAGGATTGCTTGGTCAAATGGTAGATCTGCTTTTAACTCTTTAAGAAATTGCCAAATTTCTTACCACTGTGGTTGAACTAACTTACACACTTACCAACAATGTATAAGTGTTTCCTTTTTTCCACAACCTGCCAGCATCTGATATTTTTTACTTTTTAATAACAGCCATTCTGACTGGTGTGAGATGGTATTTTGTTGTAGTTTTGATTTTCACTTGTGTAATAATTAATGATGTTCAGCTTTTTTTCGTATGATTGTTGGCCACATGTATATCTTCTTTTGAGAAGAGTCTGATCGTGTCCTATGCCCACTTTTTAATGTTTTTTTTTTAATTTTAAATTTGTTTTAAGTTTCTTATAGATGTTGGATATTAAATCTGTGTTAGATACATAGTTTTCAAAAATTTTCTGCTATTCTGTACATTTTCTGTTGATTTTGTCGAGAGTTTCTTTTGCTGTGTAGAGCTCTTTAGTTTAATTGGATCCCATTTGTCAATTTTTCTTGCAATTGCTTTTGGCATCTTCATCATCAGATGTATGCCCATGCCTATGACCTGAATGGGTTCTTTCGTATGTTATAATCCAGGGTTTTGTAGTTTACATTTTACATTTAACTCTATAATCCATTTTAAGTAAATTTTTATGAGACGTGTAAAGTCTCTGTCTAGATTTTTCCTTTTGCATGTGGATGTCTAGTTTTCCCAGCATAATTTGGTGTGAAGACTAACAATTGTCTTCCAGGGTTTTTACAGTTTTGGGTTTTACATTTATGTGTTTAATCTATCTAGAGTTAATTTTCTTATAAGGTATAAGGAAAAGGTCCAGTTTCAGTTTTCTGCATATGGCTAGCCAATTTTCCCAGCACCATTTATTGAATAGGGAATCCTTTCCTCATTGCTTGTTTTTGTTAAGTTTGTTGAAGATCAGATCGTTGTAGGTGTGTGGTATTATTTGTGTGTTCTTTATTCTCCAACACAATATTGAAGAAGAATAAAGTCAGAAGACTGACACTACCTGAATTCATGCTTACTATAAAGCTACAATAATACAGTCAGTGTGGTATTGGTGAAAGAATAGATAAATGGATCAGGTGAGCAAGTTACAAAGTCCAGAAATAGATCACAAAAATATAATCATCTGATTCTTGACAAAGGATAGTCTCAACAAATGATGCTGGAAAAACTAGACATCCACATGCAAAAGAAAAAATCTAGACAGAGAACTTTACACATCTCACAAAAATTAACCTAAAATGGATTATACAGTTAAAATGCAAACTACAAAACCTGGATTATAACGTAGGACAGAACCCAAATGACCTTGGATATGGCAATGACATTTTTTATTTTGCACCAAAGGTGTAATCCATGAAAAAAAAGAATTGATGACCTGAAATCCACTGAAATTTAAAACTTCTGCTCTGCTTCACACATTGTTGAGAGAATGAAAAACAAGCCACAAACTGGGAGAAAATATTTGTAAAAGACATATCTGATAAAGGACTATTATCCAAAATATACAAAGAACCCTTAACCTCAATAATAAGAAAAAAAAACCTGATTTTAAAACAAGCAAAAGTCTCAAACAGACATCCCATCAAAGAATACATATATACATAAGATAAGCAAATGAAAAGACACTCAACATCATATGTCATTAGGTAACTGCACATTAAAAAACAATGAGTCAAACAATATTGTGGAATACAACAATGGCTGCACTGATTGTTCACCATCACCCCATCCAAAAGGACACCAATTTAACAACTATCTATACCAAAAAACACCTTCATAAAAACCAAAACTTACATAAGCATTCACAGTACCTGCCTTTAACTTCAAACGGCTGAAAGAGACACTGAAGACGTAGGAAAAACAGTCTTGAATTGCTGATGCCACCCCTCACTGACCTCCCAGCTGTGCAGCAGCTATGTGGTACATAGAGCATTTCTCGGCACTGTGGGAGGGAGAGCACAGCAATAGTGATACATTGAACTCAGTATTGCCCCGTTAGGGCAGAAAACAAAACTACACCAATATTAGCTGACACCCACCCACAGAGGAAGGATTTAAACCAACCCTAGACAGACGGGAATTGCTAATTCCGGTGGTCTGAACATGAGTTTGCTCAAGCCTCACTACCACTGCAGGCTAAAGTACTCTGAGGCTCTAAATAAACTTCAAAGGGCGTCTAGGCCACAAGGACTGCAATTCAGGTGAGCCTCACTGTTGAACTGGCCCAGAGCCAGTGAACTGAGCAGGATGTGACCTACTGAGACACCAGCTGGGGTAGCTGAAGAATTGCTAGCATCACCCTTCCCCATTCCCAGGCTGCACAGTTCATTGCTCCAAAAGAGACCCCTTCCCTCCACCTGAGGAGAGGAGAGAGAAGAGTGGGGAGGACTTTGCCTTGCATCTTAGATACCAACTCACCCTCAGCAAGATAGGGCACTAGTCAGAGTCATAAGGCCCCCTTTCCATGTCCTAGCTCCTAGATGGCATTTCTAGATACAACCTGTACCAGAATGGAACCTGCTGCCTTGAAGGGAAGGACTCTGTCCTGGCAAGATTTATCACCTACTAACAGAAGAGTCGCTGGGCACTGAATAACCAGCAGCAATCCCCAGGTATCATGATGGAGACCTTGGGTAAGACTCTGAGACTGCTGGCTTCAGGTAAGACCCAGGACATTCACAACTGTGGTGGTGAGAAGAAGCAAGACTCCTTCTGCTTAAGAAAAGAGGAAAAAGTAAAGGGACTTTCTCTTGTATCTTACATATCAGCTTGGCTACAGGGAGGTAGAGCACCAAGTGGACTCTTAAGATCCTAGATTTCAGATCTTGGCTTTTGGATAGCATTTTTGGACCTGCCCTAGGACAGAAGGGAGTGCAGTGCCCAGAAGGGTGAGTCCTAGTCCACGCAGCATTCACAAACTGACTGAAGAGCCCTTGGGCCTTAAGATAACATAGCGGTAGTCTGGCAGTACTCCCTGTGTGCTTGCAGTGGTGGTGGCCATGAAGTGACGTTCATCTACCTTTACAATGGAGAAAGAAAAGTGGGAAGAGTTTCATCTTGTGGTATGAGTGCCAGCTCAACCTCAGTACAATAGATCACTAGGTAGACTTTTAAGACTTTTGACTCTTGTCCCTGGCTCTCAAATGGGAACTTTTGACTTGCCTGGGGCCTGGGGAAACTCACCACCCTGAAAGGAAGGCCACAGACTTGGCTGGCTTTGCAACAAGTTTATTGTATAGAACCATGCCCTTGAAAGAACATAGGTGGCAGCCAGGGAGTGGTTACAGCAGGTCTCAGGTGAGACCCAGTGCTGTGCTGGCTTTAGGTCTGGCCCAGTATAGTCATAGTGGTGGTGGCCACAGGGGTGCTTGTGTCACTCCATCCTTAGCTCCAGGTGGATCAGAACAGAGAGAGACTCAGTTCACTTGGGAGAATGTAACAGAAGAGAACAAGCATTTCTGCCTGTTAATCCAGAGAATTTTCCTGAATTTTGTCCAAGACCATAAAGGCACTATCTCTACAAGTCTGCAAGAACCACAGTGTTACTGGGCTTCAGGTATCTCCTAAAGCAGATACAGCTTAGATCACAGCAACCAAGTCCTTTTAAATATCTGAAAAACCTTCCCAAGAGGAAAAGACATAAACCAGCCCAGACTGAGAAGAGTAAAATAAATAACCTAACTTTTCAATGCCCAGACACACACTAACATCTGCAAGTATCAAGATAATTCAGGAAAACATGACCTCACCAAATGAAATAAATAAGGAACGAGAGACCAATCCTGAAGAAACAGAGGTATGTGACCTTTCAAACAGAGAACTCAAAATAGCTGTGTTAAGGAAACTCAAAATGGCTGTGTTTGAGGAAACTCAAATAAATTTAAGATAACACAAAGAAATAATTCCAAATTGTATTATATATAATTAACAAAGTGATCGAAATAATTTTAAAAGAATCAAGCAGAAATTCTACAACCAAAAGATGCAACTGGCATACTGAAGATTGCATCAGAGTCTTTTAATACCAGAATTGATCAAACAGAAGAATGAATTAGTAAGCTTGAAGACACGCTATTTGAAAGCATAGTCAGAAGAGAAAAAGAAAAAAGAATTTAAAAAAATGAAGCACACCTACAGAATCCAGAAAATAGCCTCAAAAGGGCCAGTCTAAGAGTTATTGGCCTTAAAGAGGAGGGAGAGAAAGAGCTAGGAGTAGAAAGTTAATTCAAAAGAATAGTAACAGGTAACTTCCCAACCCTAGATACAGAAAGATATCAATATTCAAATGCAAAAAGGTTATAGAACACCAAGCAGATTTAACCCAAAGAAGACTACCTCAAGGCATTCAATAATCAAACCCCTAAAGGTCAAAGATAATGAAGGGATCCAAAAAGCAGCAAAAAATAAAAAAAAAAAAATTTTTAAATGGAGCTCCAAATGAAGGCAGCAGACTTTTTAGTGGAAATCTTACAGGCCCAAAGACAAGTGCATGACATATTTAAGGTGTTGAAGGAAGAAAGTCTTTACCCCAAAATAGTATAACTGGCAAAAATATCTTTCAAATATGAAGGATAAATAAAGATTTCCCCAGAAAAACAAGAGCTGCGGGATTTCAACACAAAAGTCATCCTAAAAGAAATGCCAAAGAGAGTAGTACTTCAATCAAAAAGAAAAGAATGTTAATGGGCAATAAGATATCATGTGAGGTACAAAATTCACTGGGAATAATAAGTACACAGAAAAACACAGGATATTATAACACTGTAACTATGATGTGTGAACTACTCTTATTTTAAGTAGAAACACTGAACAATGAACAAATCAAAATAGTAACTACAACAAATTTTCAAGACATACACAGCACAATAAGACATAAATAGAAACAACAAAAGATTTAAAAGCAGAGGGACAAATTTAAGATGTAGAGTCTTTGTTGGTTTTCATTTGTTTGTTTATACAAACAGTGTTGTTATCAGCTTAAAATACTGGATGATAAGATAGTATTTGCAAGCCAGGTGGTAACCTCAAACCAAAACATACAAAAGATAACAAACAAAAAGCAAGAAACTAAATTATACCAAAGAAAATCACTTTTGCTAAAAGGAAGCTAGGAGGAATAGAAAGGAGGAAGAGAAGACAACTAAACAACCAGAAAACAAGTAACAAAATGGCAGAAATAAGTCATTACTTATCAATGATAACATAAAATGTAAATGGACTAAAATCTTCAATCAAAAGACATAGAATGGCTGATTGAGGAAAAAACAAGATCCAATGATCTGTTGCCTACAAGAAGCACACTTCACCTATAAAAACACACACACTGAAAACAAAGGGATGAAAGAATATATTCCATGCCGATGGAAACCAAAAAAGAGCAGGAGTAGCAATACTTATATCAGACAAAATACATTTCAAGACAAAAACTATAGAAAGAGACAAAGAAGGTCACTATATAACAATAAAGAAGTAAATTCAGCAAGAGGGTATAGCAATTTTAAATATATATGCACCGAACACTGGAGCACCTGGATACATAAAGCAAATATTATTAGAGCTAAAGAGATAGACCCCAATACAATGACAGCTGGAAATTTAAACACCCCATTTTCCACATTGGACAGATCTTCCACACAGAAAATTAGCAAAGAAACACTGGACTTATCATGCACTATAGACCAAATGGCTGTAATAGATAATTTCAGAACATTTCATCCAACAGTTGTGAAATACGTATTATTTTCTTCAGCATATGGATTATTCTCAAGGATAGACCATATGTCAGGTCAGAAAACAAGCCTTAAAATATTCAAACAATTTGAAATAATATCAAGCATCATCTCTGACCACAAAGGAATAAAACCAGAAATCAGTAACATGAAGAATTTTAGAAACTATCCAAATACATGGAAATTAAATAATATGCTCCTGAATGACTAGTGGGTCAATGAAGAAATTAAGGACATTGAAAAATTTCTTGAAATAAATGATAATGTAAACACAACATACCATAATTTATGAGATACAACAAAAGCAGTACTAAGAGGGAAGATTATAACAAGTGCCTACATCAGAAAAAAAGAAAATTTTAAATAACTTAATGATCCATCTTAAAGAATTAGAAAGCCAAGATGCAACCAAACCAAAATTAGTAGAATAGAAATAATAAAGATCAGAAGAAAATAAATAATAAAGATCAGAGCAGAAATAAATGAAATTCCCATGAAGAAAACAATACAAATGACCAACAAAACAAAAAGTTGGTTCTTTGAAAAGGTAAACAAAATTGACAAACCTTTAGCTAGACAGAAAAAAAGACAATATTAAAATAAATACAATCAAGGACAGGAGACAAGACATAACAACTGATACCACAGAAATTCAAAGTATTATTAGTGGCTACTCTGAGAAACTATATGCCAATAAGTTGCAAAATACAGAAGTGGACAAATTTCTAAACACATGTAACATACCAAAATTAAAGCATGAATAAATCCAAAACCTGAAAATACCAATATCCAAGTTGTAATAAAAAGTTTCCCAGTAAAGAAAAAGCTGGGACCTAATGGCTTCATTGCTGAATTCTACCATACTTTTAAACAAGAATGAATGTTATTCTGGAAAAAAATGGAGGAGGGAATATTTACAAACCCATTGTACAAGACTAATATTACCCTGATACCAAAATCATACAAAGACACATCAAAAAAAAAGGAAAAGAAAAAGAAAGAAAACTACAGGCCAATCTCTCTGATGAATATGGGTGCAAAAATCCTCAAAATAGTAGCAAACAGAATTCAATAATACATTAAAAAGATAATTCATTACGATCAAGTGGGATTTATCCCAGGGATGCAAGTATGGTTTGGCATGTGCAAATCAATCAATGTGATACATCATGTTAACAGAATGAAGGACAAAAACCATATGATGATTTCAATTGATGCTGAAAAAGCATTTGATAAAATTTAACATCCTTTCATGATTAAAAAAAACTTGAAAATCTGGGTATAGAGGAAACATACCTCAACATAATAAAAGCTATATATGACAGACCAACAGTGAGTATCATACTGAATGAGGAAAAACTGAAAGCCTTTCCTCTAAGATCTGGAGCACAACAAGGCTGTTCCCTTTCACCACTGTTATTCAACACAGTACTGGAAGTACTAGCTAGAGCAATCAGACAAGAAAAATAAATAAAGGGTATTCAAATTGGAAAGGATGGAGTGAAATTCTCCTTGTTTGCAAATGATAAGATCTTATTGTTGAAAAATCTAAAGACTCCACAAAATCACAATTGATAAATTCAGTAAAGATGCAGCATACAAAATTGACATACAAAAATCAGTAGCATTTCTATATGCCAACAGTAAACAATTTGAAAAAGAAATAAAAAAGTAATCCCATTTACAATCACCACAGATAAAATTAAATACCTAGGAATTAACTAAACCAAAGAATTGAAAGATCTTCATAATGAAAACTATAAAATGCTGATGAAAGAAATTGAAGAGGACACCAAAAATGGAAAGATATTCCATGTTTATTGACTGGAAGAATCAACATTGTTAAAATGTCCATATTACCCAAAGAAATCTACATATTCAATGCAATCCCTATCAAAATATCAAGGATGTTCTTCACAGAAATAGAAAACATAATCCTAAAATTTATATGGAACTACAAAAAATCCAGAATAGTCAAAGCTATCCTAAGCAAAAGGAATAAAACTAGAGGAATCACATTACCTGACTTCAAATTATACTACAGCGCTATAGTAACCAAAATAGCATGGTATTGCCATAAAAACAGATGCATAGACAGTGGAACAGAACAGAGAACCCGGAAACGAATCCACACACCTACAGTGAACTCATTTTCAACAAAGATGCCAAGAACATACACTGAGGCGAAGAAAGTATCTTCACTAAATAGCACCAGGAAAACTAGATATTCATATGCAGAAGAACAAAATTAGACCTCTCTCTCTCTCACCATACACATATATCAAATCAAAATGGACCAAAAACTTAAATCTGAGACCTCAAACTATGAAGTATTATAAGAAAACATCAGAGAAACTCTCTAGGACATTGGTCTGAGTGAAGATTTCTTGATTAATATGCCACAAGCACAGGCAACCTAAGCAAAAATGAACAAATGTAATCACATCAAGTTAAAAACCTTCTGCAAAGCAAACAACAAAGTGAAGAGACAACCCACAGAATGAGAGAAAATATTTGCGAGCTACCCATCTGACAAGAAATTAATAATCAGAATATATAAAGAGCTCAAACAACTCTATAGGAAAACATCTAATAATCTGATGTTTAAATGGTCAAAATATTTAAATAGATATTACTCAAAAGAAGACATACAAGTGGCAAACAGGAATATGAAAAGGTGCTCAATGTCATTGATCATCAGATAAATGCAAATCAAAACTACAGTGAGATGCTATCCCACCCCAGGTAAAATGGCTTATATTCAAAAGACGCAATAACAAATGCTGGCGAGGATGTGGAGAAAAGGGAACCCTCATATGATGTTGGTTGGAATGTACATTAGAACAACTGCTATGGGGAAACAGTTTGGAGGTGCCTCAAAAAAGTAAAAATTGAGTTATCATATATTCCAGCAATCCCACTACTGGATATAGATTTAAAAGAAAGGAAGTCAGTATGTTGAAGAGATATCTGCAGTCCTATGTTTGTTGCAGTACTGTTGACAATAGCCAGAATTTGGAAGCAACATTAGGTGTCCATTAACAGATGAAAAGATAAACAAAATATGGCACATATACACAATGGAGTACTATTCAGCCCTAAAAAAGAATAAGATCCAATCACTTGCAACAACATTAATGGAACTGGAAATCATTATGCTAAATGCAATAAACCAGGCACAGAAAGACAAACATCAAATGTTCTCATTTATTTATGGGATCTAAAATTCAAAACTATTAACTCATGGAGATAGAGAGTAGAAGGATAGTTACCAGAGTCTGGGAAGGGTAGTAGGAGGTGGGTAGGAGATGGGGCTGGTTAATGGGTACACAAAAAAATAGAAAGACTGAATAAGACCTAGTATTTGATAGCACATTATGGTGACTATAGCCAATAATTTAATTGTACATTTCAAAATAACTAAGAGTATAATTGGACTGTTTTTAACACAAAGAATAAATGCTTGAGGGTATGGATACCCCATTTTACATGACATGATTTTTACACATTGCATGCATGTATCAAAACATCTCATGTAACCCATAAATATATACACTTACTGTGTACTCACAAATATTAAATAATTTTTTAAAAAGGAAAAGAAAAATAGATAAGTAATTTTAAAAAAAAGAATGAGAAACCACTGTACATCTATTAGAATAGCCCAAATCCAAAGCACTAACAACACCAAGTGTAGATGAGGCTGTGGAACAGCAGAAACTCTCATTCATTATTTGTGGGAATGAAAAATAGTAGAAGACAGCTTGGCAATTTCTTGCAAAACTAGACATACTCATACTATGAGATCCAGTCATTATGGTCCTTGGTATACACCCAAATGAATTGAAAACTTATGGACAAGCAAAATCTGCACCCAGATATTTATGGACTCTTTATTCATAATTGCCAGAAATTAGAAGTAGTCAAGATGTCATTCAGAAGATGAATAAATAAATAAACTGTGATATATTCATACAATGAAATATTATTCAGCAGGAAATAAATGAGCTACCAAACCACAAGAGAACATAAAAAAATCTTAAAAGCATATTGCTAAGTGAAAGAAGCCAATCTGAAAGGGATACATACTGTATGATTCCAACTGTATGTCATCATAAATAAAGCTAAACTATGAATATGGTAAAAGGATCAGTGGTTGCCAGGGGTTAAGTAGGAGGGAAAGATGAATAAGTGGAGCACAGAAGATTTTTAGGGCAGTGAAAGTACTATGTTTAGTACTATAATGGTGGATATGTGTCATTATACATTTGTCAAAACCCATGGAATGAACCACACCAAGAGTAAACTCTAATATAAACGATGGACTTTGGGTGATAATGATGTGTCAATAGAGGTTCATCAATTGTAACAAATGTGCCATTGTGATGTGGGATTTTCACAGTGGGGAAAGCTGTGTGTACACAGAGGTGGGGGCATATGGGTCATTCCTTTATGTCCCACTCAATTTTGCTGAGAACCTAAAACTTCTGTAAAAAAAAGTCTATCTTAATAAGATAGCAAAAGCAAAAAGATAAAGATATGGAAACTGGAAAAAAAAGATAATAAAAATTGAGGATCAATCCAGGAGTCTAATATCTACTTAGTTTAGAAAGAGAGAAAATGTAGGGATGAAATTATCATATAAATAATGTAAAAAAATTCCCAGAACCAAAGGATGCAAGTCCACAGATTAAAAGGGCCTATCATACACTCAGCAAAATACACACCAAAAGAGACTGACCATTCTGAAGCGATTTGAGTGTTGTCAATGGGAGCTGTCTGCAGCAAGATTATATTATGAAATATGTTGTTCTTCTTCAGAAGCCCTAATTTAAGGCTTAGTCATACATCTAAGTCACTTCAGTGGCGTTTTCATTAGAATTAGTTGGCAGAGTTGTGTAGGCCATTCAATTTATTCTGTTTCTTGGCTAGCCTCTTAACATTGAACATGAAGGAGGCTGGATGAGAAAGTACAGATAGGTTAACACAAAACCATCCCCAGTATAAGAAAAAGTACTCCAAGTACCTGGCCTAGTAGAAGTTCTGTATCTTCATATATACAAGGCAGCCTCCTCTTTGTAGATAACCAAAATGTTCATAAACTATTTTATACAGTGTGTTATTACCCACACCCTAGGCTGGATGTAGGTTTTGAAACATTCTCTGGAAAAGGAAATGATTGGGTTTTCTGTGTTTTTTGGTGGTTTCCTAGTCATCTTTATTCACATAAAAATTCAAGCAAAAGCCCAAAAGTAATTTTTCAGGTCAGTATTTCCAGGCAAGCAAATTTTATATGCCAGTCAGATTTATTGTAATAGGAATAGAATGAATTAAGTCAGCTGCTTCTAGATGATGTTTGTGATTGATTTTCCAGAACACCTTGGAGACTGTCCGTTTATCTCCTCCTGTTCTCAGTTTTTTAAAAAATTGAAAAGTTCTTTGGCCAGGCACATGCTATTTTCCACCTATCCTCCTTGGCACCTACTACTGCACAGCACCACATGTTCTTTTCACCCAAATTGCTTGACTTTACCACATCTCACTGAAGTTTTTTTTTTCTCCCTACAGTTGCTGCTCTTATGTCAAATTCTCTTTGAATAATCTT
Organism: Cheracebus regulus; assembly: GCA_963574635.1. Classification (NCBI taxonomy): domain Eukaryota; kingdom Metazoa; phylum Chordata; class Mammalia; order Primates; family Pitheciidae; genus Cheracebus; species Cheracebus regulus. The sequence continues at coordinate 9,799 of CAUYQU010089076.1, read as the reverse complement.
TCTTTTCTTGTCTCTCTCTCTCTTTCATACTCACATTCTAATGACTCTTTTGATAATATCCAAAGGGCTTATTTAGAAAGAAGGAAGATCAGCAGGAAGAAAAACAACTTCTCTTACTCCAGATTTTTTCCCATTTTAAAATACAACGTTCTATTCATCTTGTAGAATTTTTTAAGTTTTCAGAAGTGAATATTAATCAAGTCAAAATGTGAGGCATTGAAGGAGTCCATTCACCTCTCTGACTCAGTCTTATCTTTTATAAAATGCAGTCACTAAATTGCCCAGAGCTTATCCCTTTTGAATAAGTAACTTCTTTTTTTTGATCCACTGCTTTCTCATTGGTCTCTGCTTAAGCATTCTGAGTGGAGTCATCCCTGTATAATGAAAAACTGAGGGAAAAAGCCTCTCCATGATTTGATGAGGGTCACATGGCTGGTCTGTGACATTAAGAAATAGCCTGGTAAACTCAGTACACCGGACAATCTTCCCACTCAATTGTAAATCATTTAAACTCAGATTTAAGTATAATACCTTGCCTTGGTTTCTGTGCCACAGTAGTCATTTTATTGTTTCTGGCAGAGAAGGGAGGAAAAAATGAAAACTAATATAGTGGTTGAAAGCTAAATCTCTTTAACAGACTAAGCTTTTTTAAAAATTCACTGTTTTTCTCCAATTCCTTCCTTTTGCACCCCAGACTTGGTCTCACTTCAAGAATGTATAAAAAATTATTAGTTCATCTTCTCTGGGAATAACTATCCCTACCATAAGTGGGAAGAGTCCTGGAAAAGGAATCATGAGACCCAGGCACTTGTCCTAGTGGGGCCACTAATTAGCTGTGTTACTTTGGGCAAGATGTTTCATGACGCTGATCTTCAGTTTTTCTATCTGTAAAAATAAGAGGGTTGGAGGAGAAAATTTCTAAGGTCATTTTAGTCCCAACTTAATTTGATGTTATGATCAATAAAAGAAAATACACACTGTGAATATAAATACACATGAAGTAAATATTGAAGTAAGAAGAGACTCATGGGTCAGGGCAAAAGGCAATGCACATGTGTGCACACACACAAACACACACACAAATCCAAAGACTCATGAAGCTGAAAAGTATAAGATGGTCTTAGCAATTTAAGAAGGGATTTAGATACTGATTTTTATGTCATCCATTTTACACAGAACTTGAAGCCTTGGGTTAGATGGTCATTTTCCCCCTCTAAGCTGACCTTTCTTTTATAAGTTGATACAGTTGTCAATCCAAAGGGATATAGGATGGTGTCTTACTTTGGGTTGCTGTAACAGAATACCATAGACGGGGTGGATTAAACAACAAACATTTATTTCTCACAGGTCTGGAGGCCAGGAAATCTTAAAGTGCTGGCAGATATGGTGTCTGGTGACGGCCTACTTTGGGATTTATAGACAGTTGTCTTCTCAGTGTCCTTACATGGCAGAAGGAGTGAGGGAGCTCGCTGGGATTTATTTTATAAGAGCTTTCATCAGGGCTGGCACAGTGGCTCACGCCTGTAATCCCAGCACTTTGGGAGGTCAAGGCAGGCTGATAACGAGATCAGGAGATAGAGACCATCCTGGCTAACACGGTGAAACCCCGTCACTACTAAAAATGCAAAAAATTAGCCGGGCATGGTGGCACACGCCTGTAGTCCCAGCCACTTTGGAGGCTGAGGCAGGAGAATCGCTTGAACCCAGGAGGCTGAGGTTGCAGTGAGCCGAGGTCATGCCATTGCACTCCAGCCTGGCACTAGACTCCCATATCCAAAAAAAAAGACAGCTTTCATTCCACTTATGAGGGCTCTGCTCTCCTGACCTAATCACCTCGCATAGGCCCCACCTCCAAACACCATCACATTGGGAATTAGAATTCCAACATATGAATTTTGGGAAGACATGAATACTCAGTCTATAGCAGACAGGCTGAAAGTAAGGGATCTCGACCTTGAAAGATGAGCTTGTACAGAAGGATGGAATCTGATCAATGAAAGGCATTAGCACCATGTGGTAACCTACAGACGATGAACATCATTGTTTCAGCCAGACATAGTGACATCATTGGCAACATAAGAGAAACTTGGCAAACATTCTATGTGGCTGTGTGTGCACCCAGGTACAGAAACATAGCCAAATAAACTGATGTTCAGTGTTTCTTTTAGGTATGTCTTTTCTCTATTACATTAGGGTAAATGAATGACCTTAAATAACTATTAGATGATAATTCTTCCAGAACCATATTTCTCAAATTAGGTATACATAGAAATTATCTGTGGGAAGTTGTTAAAATATAGATTCCAGGGTACCATTCCTGGGATTATAATTCAGTACGTCTGTAATTATGACCACCAATGTGTATCTTTAAAAGTACCTCTGGTGCATTCTAATGCAAGTCAAATCATACTTTGTAAAAACACTGAGGCAGAGAGAATATATCAGGCCTCTTCTACCTGGAACCTGCTCATATGTAGCCCATTAAAATAACTTATTTCAAGCAAAAGAGTTCCCTACAGTGAATTTTTCATCATATCAAAATGTATAAGCAATACATAGAAAATTTAGATATAATCCAAATCTAAAGCTATTATGCATTTGGTCATTGAAAAAATATATGGGCTACTGATTATCTCCTCTGCCTCTAACATCTTATCATCACCTTTATTGGTTTTGTCCCTTGAGTGTTTTAGCACACTAATCTACCTCAGACATTATTTTACAAAAATTTTAAGAAGCATTTATAGCATTTCATTGCCCTCAGACTATTGACCATTTCCACTTTCTTGAAACCCTTTCTTCCCCTGGCTTCCATGACACCATGCTCTCAATATGTAAGGTCTACTATTCTTGCAGTGACATATCAGTTACCTTTGTGAACTTTTCTTCCTATCCCATTCTTTATTGGATATTAATTTCCAGGACTCTGTTCTAGGTCTTCTTTTTATTCTAAACATCTTTTTGGGGGCAAAGTCATTATTTCAAGGTTTTTAAATTACCATCTCTATGTTAACATCCAGTAAGTCTGAAATTCCAGCCCAGATTGTTCTTCTGACCTAGTCAACCATCTACTTGACTTTCCCACTTGATGATGCTCAAGCACCTCTAAACCAGTATGCTTCCAACTGAATTTGCAAAACCCAGGAGATCTACCACACAATCTATCCAGGAAAACTATGGAAGAAAGAAGGAGGAGGAGGAGCGAAGGGAGGGAGGGGGAAGAGAGAGAAGGAGGGGGATCAGGGAGGGGGACAGTGAAGGAAGAAGGAAGAGGAAGAAAACAAGGAGAATAGAAAGGAAAGGCAGAAGGGGAAGGGAAGCAGGAAGGGGAAGAACAGGGGGAATGGTAAGAGGAAGAAGAAGAGAAGAGGAGGAGTAGGAGGAGAAATAATGAAAGACATCAGGTTGGAAAGAAAGAATTTAAAATATCTTTATTTGCAAATGACATTATCCTATAGTGAAATTCCTCAACACTGCACTAAAAAATAGAAGAAAATAGTAAAGCCAATAAACAAGCTTAGCAAAGTTTCAAGATACAAAATCAATATATGAAACCCACTTGTATTTCTATACACTATCAATGAATGAATCAGACCCAAGTAAATGAAAAGACATCCCGGGTTCATAGATTACAAGACTTGATTTATTAATAAGGCAATATTCCCGGCCAGGCACGGTGGCTCATGCCTGTAATCCCAGCACTTTGGGAGGCTGAGGCAGGTGGATCACGAGGTCAGGAGTTCGAGACCAGCCTGACCAACATGATGCAACCCTGTCTCTACTAAAATTACAAAAATTAGCTGGGCATGGTGGTGGGCACCTGTAATCCCAGTCACTCGGGAGGCTGAGGCAGGAGAATCATTTGAACCCAGGAGGCAGAGGTTGCAGTGAGCCAAGATCATGCCACTACACTCCAGCCTGGGTGACAAGAGTGAAACGCCATCTCCAAAAAAAAAAAAAATCAAAATTCTAACTGTCTCATTTGCAGAAATTGACAGGTTGATCCTACCATTAAGATGAAAAGGAAATAAACCTATAATAGATAATCTTGAAAAAGAAAAATCAAGTTGGATGACTCATTCTTTCTGATTTCAAAAAGCTACAGTAATCAAGACAGTGTTGCAATGGAATAATATAGGCATTTAGACCAATTGAATAGAATAGAAAGTCCAGAAATAAACCTTCATATATATGGTCAAATAATTTTTGAGAAGGCTACCAAGATAATTCAATGGAGAAAGGACAGTCTTTTCAACAAATGATGCTGTGAAAACTATGAATGAACTTGGATCCCTACCTCACATACCATATACAAAAACAAACTCAAAATGGATTAAAGATCTAAATTTAAAATCCAAAACCATAAAACTCTTAGAAGAAAACATATAAGTAAATAGTCATGACCTATGATTTGTCAATGGTCTTAGATATGACACCGAAAGTACAAGCAATAAAAGAAAAAAAAAATGTGTAATGTGGAATTCATGAAAATCCAAACTTTTACAGATAAAAAAAAAACATTATCAAAAAAGTGAAAAGGTGACATATAGAATAGAAGAAAATATTTACAAATTATATGCATGACAAGGGACTTTATGCGGAACACATAAGAAAACCTTTTACATCTCAATAAAAACATAAATAACCCAATTTAAAAATAGTTAAGAGATTTGAATAGACATTAAGAAGATATACAAATGGCTAATAAGCAGATGAAAGCTGCTCAACATCATTAGTGATTAGGGAAACAAAGATAAAAACCACAGTGAAATACTACTTCACACCCACTAGTATTGCTATTGTATGTGTGTGTGTGTGTGTGCGTATGTATTATTTTAACTTTTCTTTTTCTCTTTAAAAAGAGAAAAAGGCTGGGCACGGTGGCTCACATCTGTAATTCCAGAACTTTGGGAGGCCCAGGCATGAAGATCACCTGAGGTCAGGAGTTCATGACAAGCCTGGCCAACATGGTGAAAACCTGTCTCTACTAAAAATACAAAAAAAAAAAAAAATTAGCTGGGCCTGGTGGATCTTGCCTATAGTCCCAGCTACTCAGGAGGCTGAAGCACAAGAATCGCTTGAACGCGGGAGGCAGAGGTTGCAGGGAGCTGAGATTGTGCCACTGCACTCCAGCCTGGGCAACAGAGGGAGACTCTGTCTCAAAAATAATAGCAATAACAATAACAAGTGTTGGAAAGAATGTGGAGAAATTGGAATGCTTGTACGTTGCCAAGGGAAATGTAAAATGGTGCAGCCACTGTGAAAAACAGTTTGGTCATTCCTCTAAAAGTTAAACATAGAGTTATCATATGTCCCAGCAATTCCATTCCAAGGGATATACCTAAGAGAATTTAAAAACATATGTTCACACAAAAACTTGCACTCGAATGTTCATAGCAGCATTAGTCTTAATAAGCAAAAAGTGGAAGCAAGCCAGTGTCTAGCTACTAATGAATGATTAAATAAAATGTAGTATGTATATCCATACAATGAGATATTGTTTGGCAATAAAGAAGAATGAAATGCTTATACATGATACAGCATGGAAGAAGCAAAACACAAAAGGTCACATACCATATAATCCCATTTCTATGAAATGTCCAGACTAGGCAAATTCATAGAGACAAAAATGGTTGTCAGGGTCTGGGAAAATGGAAAACTGAATCATACATTTTTAAATGGTGAATTTAATGGTATGTGAATTATATGGCAATAAAAAGTAAATTAAAAGAACAATAGAATTGGGCTAGGTATGGTGAGTCACGCCTGTAATCCCAGCACATTGGGAGGCTGAGGTGGGCGGATCATTTGAGGTCAGGAGTTCAAGACCAGCCTGGCCAACATGATGAAACACCATCTCTACTAAAAATACAAAATTTAGCTGGGCATGGTGGCTCATACCTGTAATCCCAGCACTTTGGGAGGCTGAGGCGGGCAGATCATGAGGTCAGGAGTTTGAGACCAGCGTGACCAATATGGTGAAACCTTGTCACTACTAAAATTACAAAAAATTAGCTGGGTGTGGTGGTGGGCACCTGTTAACCCAGCTACTCGTGAGGCTGAGGCAGGAGAATTGCTTGAACCCAGGAGGCGGAGGTTGCAGTGAGTAGAGATTGTGCCACTGCACTCCAGCCTGGTGACAGAGTGAGACTCCATCTGAAAAAAAAAATGAAAAAAGAAAACAAAATGCATATATTGCTTTATGTCTCATATTTTAACAGGTTTGTTTGGGTACATCACCAGTGATGTTTAGGATGTGGGTACAAGTCGAGAGTTCTCTTATGGGCTTATTGAACTCTGCCACCTGCCTAAAGAGGCAAGAGCAGTGGCTCATATTTCCTATAGAGAACGAGGGGATTGCTTTGGGATCTGACCTCCACTATGTGAGAAAGAGCAATGACAGACTCAAGTCTCAATTCCCCATGTATTTTTGTCTTGGTATAGAGCCAACATGCAATGCATTCCTTCCAGTTCAGTATCCCATCCTAGGGGAAAAGGAACCAACTGCCTGAGGTCGTCCCACAGGACATGCATAGCAGTTACTCTTGTTGAGGGCTTGTACTGAAAATTAGAGCCATTCGACCCAGGCATTTACATCCTCATACCCTGTCTCAATTTCTAAGGTTTGCCTTAAATCCTTTAGCTCAATTATTTTTACTCTTTTAGGGTCATTATTTGGTAGACTAAAGTGTTTATTAAGGTTTGGGGTTGGAGTAGTCCCAGGCAAAAGGGAGGTTGAGTTCTTGATTAGTATGAGAACAATCACCCTAGGGGGTTCTTCTCTGTTGTGTTTGCCTCTAACCCATATACCCAAGATGCTACTTTTTGTTTTCAGTTTAAAACAGCTGAATTGTTAATGGTGATGAGTATAGGATTGCGTTTTAAATTCTGGCAGCTCTTTGGCGGGGTGTCCTTGGACAGATGTAGCTTATTCTTTAAGGGTCTTCGGCTTGGAGTTACCCACCCCATGTTTACTGCCCAACCCTGAAATTGGATAGTCCACCATACATCCTCCTAGCCGGGGCAGGGTGAAGCCCTACTATAACCTGTATCTGGTTTAGGGCAAAGATATTTATCCGCCTGCGAGAGCTATCTTTGATTTTCCAAATTTCCTCAAGATAAGACCTGACAAGCATTAAATTTTATAGTTTGGGGTGCTACTGTCTTGGTTACATTAATTACCACCTGATTGGGTAGGGAGGAGTCCCATGCCATTTTCCATTTTGAGCTTCTGCTCTTTGTATAGTAGCCCATCCCAGCCTTATTAACTTCCAAAAATGGAGCCAGCCCATTTTTTTAAAGATTCTTCTCAGAATTAACTTTAAGGATTTCTCAGGTGACCCATGCACTTTCCGCTGGTCTTTCTCCCTCCCTTCTGGAGTTTCGTTTACCAGTCCCTTGACTGGAATATAGTGAGTCCACCGCTGTTCAGCTGTTCACACAGCTGTTTTAGTGATCAGAAGCACTTGATAGGGACCCTCCCAGCTTGGGTGGAGCTTGCCTTCTTTTCAAGTTTTAATTAGCACCAAGTCTCCAGGCCAGAAGTGGTGAACTGTGAACTCAAGAGACACCCTTTGAGTCAAAAGTTCTTTCAAGCTAGGCAATGACAGGCTGGAGGATATGGACAGTATATAATTTCTTAAAAAATTATATGTGGTTTCCATAGTAAGGAAATTTGTAGCTCTGCCCAAATACGGTAGCCCATATAATAATTCATAGGGAGACAATCTCAAGTTTTTTCTTGGGGCTGTCTTAATCCTAAGGAGTGCTATTGGGAGACATTTAGTCCAAGGCATTTTAGTTTCTAAGATTAATTTGGTGGTATGCTTTTTGAGAGTTTGATTTATTCTTTCTACCTTTATAGAGGAACGGGGATGCCAAGGGGTGTGATAATTTCATTTAATTTGTAAATTTTCCATAATTCCCCTTAACACCCTTGAGGTAAAGTGGCTCCCATTGTTTGAATTAATATTTTTTACCAGGTCAAATCTAGGTACAATCTGTTTTAATATTATTTTGACAGCATTACCCAGTGGTGCCTGTTGGAAGGCAAAGGTTTTCACCCAGCTGGAAAGATGATCTATGATCACCAGTAAATATTTCAGTCTTCCTAATTTGCATTTCTGTGAAATCTACTTGAATCCTTTGAAATGGTCTTAGTCCAGGAGGTCTTCCTCCTGTGGTCTGTTTTCTAATCACCTTTTTGTTTATTCTTTGACAAGTTACATAATTTCCACATACTTGTTTAATGAGGGTATACATCTTTACATACCCATAATTCCCAAGTATTGCATTACACAGAGCCTGAGGCTCCCAATGACTCCCTTTGTGTAATATAGACATTAGTTCTCTCATTTGAAGTTTACTTATTATTTCTCTTCCATCAAGAAGTACTCATTTCCCATCTTTAGTTTGAGTGATCTTTATCTTGTCTAATTCTTCCTTCTCCTCTCTGGTAAACTGGGGCCTTAATACTACCTTAGAGATGCCTGGGATCAGGCTAAACAGCTTAGTTTCTTTCTCCAGGGAGGCTTGCTTAGCAGCTTTATCTGCAAGCCTGTTTCCTACAGCTTCTATAGTGTTCCCTTTCTGATGACCATTTACGTGAACTATGGCTACCTCTGCTGAAAGCAGGCTTTCTGAAACCTGTTTGACCAGTTCCCCATGTACCAATTATTTTCCCCTGCTATTTATTAGGCTACACTCTGTCCAGATTTTCCTAAAAGTGTGTACCACTCCGTAGGCATATTTAGAATTAGTATATATAGTGACTTCTTAGCCTTCAAGGAGCTTTAGGGCCTGGTTAAGAGCATATAATTTACAGGTTTGGGCCAACCAGTCATTAGGTAGTCTACCTTTCTTACATAAGGAGTGTTTATTTTCATTAATGACAGCATAACAATTATGTCTTTGGCCATTTATCACTCAGAATGACCCATTTACAAATAGCCTTATCCCATCATCTAGCAGAGCTTCCCTAAGGACTGATTTAACTTTGGTTTGGTATTTTATGATATTCGAGCAGTTATGATCTGATGTTTCTTTGTTCTCTCTTTTCCATAGGAAATTGAGTGAATTCAGGCAAGTATTTGTTGTTATGACCAAATTATTTTTTTCTAGTAACATGGCTTCATATTTTAAAATCTGAGAATCTATTGACCATTTCCCGGCTTTTTGATATAATATATTCCTGATGTGGTGTAGGGTGCTTACTATTAGGGCCCCACCAAAGGTTAGCATTCGACTCTCTTCCACCAGCAGGGCTGTGGCAGCTACTGCTTGCACACATTTGGGCCACCCCTGAGAGGCAGGATCAAGAAGCTTGGAGAAAAAAGCAACAGGTTGCATCTTTCCTTCCCAGGTTTGAGTGAACACCCCAAGGGCCATGCCCTGGTCTGCTGTTCCAAACAGATGAAATGGTTTCTCTAAAGATGAGAGGGCCAGGATGAGTGCTGTAAGGAGGGTCTGCTTTAGCTCTTTCACTGCCTGAATTTCCTTTGCGGACCATTGTAAGGGAATGAGTTCCTCTTCTGTGAGGTTTGTTTCCGAGGATAAAACGAAGAAACTGAGGCCAGCACCAAAATAATCCAATGCAAGAGAATTTATTCAGGCTCCCGGGTGAGGTTCTGCGGTCCTGACAGGAGGGGCCGGAGAAGTCCCACGGACTCCTCTCAGACAGGGGGTTTTTATAGTGAGTCTATTTTTAGACAGTGAGTCTATTTTTAGACAAGGGGTTTTTATAGGGAGTGAAACAGCTCGATTGGTTGTGGGAGAGCAAGACTGCTATTGGGTAAGTTAC
>CAUYQU010089075.1:0-160603 GCA_963574635.1 Cheracebus regulus | reverse complement strand
GTGGGGCTGCTCCGCCTGGGAATCTCCTGGTCTGGGGGTAATAAAAATCCGTCTGGAAATGCGGTGTCCACTCACCCTCTGCACTTTCACTGGGAGCTGCAATCCTGAGCTGCTCCTAATCCGCCATCTTGGATCTCTCGAAAAGTTTTGTTTTTTTTTGTAATGTTACTTCTCATATCAGTTTAAGTAAATTTCTGAATGATTACATGGCATTATCCCCATTTTCACAGGCAAGAAAACAGAGGCCCTAGGTTACAAAGCTAGTTACATAGCTAGCAGCAGAACCAAGATAAACTGAGTTTTGGCTGGTCCACCCCAAAGCCTGAGCGGACACTACATACGATACCATCATTTCAGTTAATTTTACTGAACCTCAGTTTTCTCTTCTGTAAAACAGGGATGCTAATATATTATTCTAATATATTCCTGATTCATATAAATAGTATTATATATGATATATTATAAATAATAAGACATTGTTTTACTTTTGGTAAAATTGAGACGTATATAAGCTAACACATATTAAGTGCCTAACAAGATGTCTAGCTCTCATTATGGTTTTAATAAATATATTTCCTTCCCTCTTGACAGTAACAATAAAGTGTAATTGAATTTAACAACCATTGAGCACAAGGGATACACAAAATGGGTAAAAATCAGTCTTTGTACTTGAGCAGCTCACAATAGAGTAGGAAGAAACCCCTTATATAATGAACTCCAAAAGCGATTCATTTTTTTTTTCTTTTGTCTTGGGCTTTGTACTAAATGCTACTTAAAATGGGAAAGACCTTTTCTGAGTGCACATAGTTTGTTTCCTATAGTGTTGAGATATCATGCTGGCGTTGCAGTGGTAGCAACTTGTGGCTTGTTTGCCTGTTATTCTGTGTTTACATCATCTCAAAATCCACAAGAGTGGGTTGAAAACTGGGGAAAACAGGCATACAGGGAAGTAGCAATGTATATTAGTCCGGGTGGGCTAACTGCTATGACAGTTCCCAAATCACAGTAGCTTAATACTAACAACATTTTCTCACTCACTTCCAGTTTGCAGTGCAGATTGGTGGGTGGTCAAGTGGGGGATCTCTACTCCACACAGTCATTCAGGCGCCAAGACACCTTCTGTCCTGTAGCTTTGTCATTTTCTGGAGCCTCACCCTTCTTTGCAGTCTGGTGGCAGAGGTGGAGAGAGCAAGCTTGGAGGATTTTTCCAAAAGGGCCATGCCTGGACATAATGGTGCATCACCTGTGATTGGCCAGAACTCAATCACATAATCCCATCCAATTGCAAAGGAGATTGGGAATGCAATTTATCTCTGTGCTCAAGAGAACAGGATAAAGGGATTGGAGGCTACAGTGACAGTCTCTGCCCCAGAAGGTGACTTGTGTTCTGTTCTTCTGTGTTCTGACCTTGTGTCATGCCTGTTAGCTTTCTTCAGCTCACCTTCATTCAAACAAAGGTAAGTATGGTTTCTATGAGATAGAGAATCACTTCCCATTAGCACATGTATGTGTATTTCTTTACTTTTTAAACAAACAAACAAAAAAAAGATGGAGTCTTGCTCTGTCAACTAGGCTGGAGTACAGTGCCGTGATCTCTGCTCACTGCAACTTTCACTTCTTGGATTCAAGTGATTCTTCTGCCGCAGCTTCCCAAATGGCTGGGATTAGAGGCACCCACCACCACACCTGGCTAATTTTTGTATTTTTACTAGAACCACGTTGGCCAGGCTGGTCTCATGTTGACCTCAGTTGATCTGCCCACCTCAGCCTCCCAATGCGCTGGGATTAAAGGCATGATCCACGACACCCAGACTGTATGTGTATTTCATATCAAACAAACCCTTCAGAGTTACATTAGTGTTTCTCAAATTCATAAGAATCACCCAGGGAACTTGTGAAACTATAGACTTTAGTGCCTGCCTCAGAACTATAGGACCTGCAGCTCTAAATCATTCTATGATCAGGTAAGTTTTGGTTCGTTTTATTTCTTGGGATGTATCCCAAACCTACAATTCCCAAGGAATAAAATGAACCAAAAGGGAAGTGTATGTGACTTTACTAGAAGTATTTCATTGTATTTTAAATATTTAAAACAAGTTGCATTTGTATATAGCAAATCTATTTGTTATACATAGATTTTTGTTGTAGTTTTTGTTTTAAGGGATGTAACCTCTATCTTGCATCCATAACCTGAAAGTGATTGGGATCTTAGCCTGAGTTGATGGCATGGGGCCAGATGCCTGATTCAATAAGTTTTTGTTTTATTCTGATCACTGGATAAAAATATCTCAGCGTTTTTTTCCTCTTTATCATCTAAAAAGGGACACTCTTGATTAAGGTAATTTTCTTGTTGCATTAAGACAATAGGTAGGAGTACATGTTTGATAAGCCTGCTTATTTTTTGTGACAGACTTGTGAGCAGTTAACTGATGGCGACTCATTTTAGTTTGTAGATGTATCTTACTCTCTTGTATGCATAGGAACCATTACATCCATGATATTTTGAAATGAAGCCCCTTCCTGTAAAGCTGTGCTTTTTTCTCTTGTAGCGAGAGGTTGCCCCATTGTACTCTTGGAATGGATGTCAGAGTGTGGATAATTCTGGGCTTGTGATTTTTTTCTTTCTCCTATTTTATCTGCCTCTTTTTGTGTCTTTGTGAGCAAGTCTGTGATTACTATTGAGTTTTTTTTTTTCCCTAAATGCCAGCAATTATCTCACAGGTGGAGGGATTAGGGAAGAGCTGAGAGAATTGCACTGGGTTTAGAATAAAGGCTCCCCACCCCCACTTTAAATATGGTGACAGGAGGGAGTGGAGACTTGGCTGGGGAGGGGGTGGGGGGTGGCAGACAGCTGTGAGGGTAGGATGGACAATTTGCTTCTGATATTTAAATCCCTAGAAGGAGTAAAGGAAGACGAATTAGAATTCTATAATAAGATGGTTTGGGATTATTGTTTCAGGGAGCTGGGGATGCAGGAAGGCAGGGGAAGCCTCTTTTCTCAACTTCTTCACCTGCCTTTTATCTGAAAGATGTTTTTTGTTTGTTTGTTTGTTTTTCCTTTGGTCTGACAATTTATTTTTGGAGAAGGGAGCTGGGAGGGCCTAATATATATGCCCAGGCCAAGGGAATTTTGGTGAGCCATTCCCTTTCTTCCCAGCAGAGAATGATTTATTTACCTGATATGTCAGTTAGAATGCTTTCAGCTTCAAAGAATAGAACTTTCAACTCAACTGCCTTAAACAACAAAGATAATTTATGGGCTCAGTTTCGAAAAACCCCAGTAACTCAAATGATAAGACCAAGACCTAGGTCTGTCTTCCTCATTTTTTGGCTTGACTTTCCTGGTGTTGACTTCATTTTTGGTAGCTCTCTCCCTTGTGATTTTAAGATGGCTGATGGCTATCCCCAGGATGATTTGCTTTTTGGTTCTTGTAAGTGAGGGAGAGTAACTCTCTTCTTTGGCTGTGTTAGTCAGGGTTCTCCAGGGAAACAAAACCAAGAGGAGCTATATATGGACATGATGATTGTAATGAGGAACTGGCTTGTTATTATGGAAGCTGAGAAGTCCTATGATCTGCCGTCTGCAAGCTGGAGGAAAAGCCAGTGGTATTTCAGTGTTTCAGGGTGAGCACTAAAGCCTGAGAACTGATTATGTCAATTGCAGTCTGAGGGCAGGAGAAGACTGATGTTCCAGTGTAAGCAATAAGGCACAGAAAGCATATTTCCCTTTCCATAACTTTTTTGTGATAGCCAGGTCCTCAGTGGATTAGATCTGGAGTCTCCAACCCCCAGGCTGTGGACCAGTAGTGGTTCATGGCCTGTTAGGAACCAGGCCGCTTAGCAGGAGGTGAGCCACAGGCTAGTAAGCGTTACCCTCCTGAGTTCCACCTCCTATCAGATCAGCGGTGTCATTAGATTGTCATAGGAGCACAAACCCTATTGGGAACAGTGCCTGCAAGGGATCTAGGTTGTGTGTTCCTTATAAGAATCTGACAAATGCCTGATGATCTGAGATGGAACAGTTTCATCCTGAAACTATTATTTCCTCCCTCTTCTCCCTTCCCCCTGCTCCTCCATCTGTGGAAAAAGTATCTTCCATGAAACTGGTCCCCTGTGCCAAAAAGGTTGAGGACCACTGGATTGGATCATACTCACCCACAGTAGGAAGGGCAGCTTGCTTCACTCAGTTCACTGACTCTAATATAAAAACGCCTTCCCAGACAGACCCAGAGTAATGTTTAACCAGAGCATCAGGGCTCAGTTCACAAGTAAAATTACGCGTCGCAAGTCCACCCCTTGTCAACTCGACACTCATCCATATCTCCTTAAATGACACGTAATCTCTAAATAAAGATAAGAACAAGTTTATAATTTCACCTACCATGATACATGTATCCTGAGTATGATTGAAAATGGACTAAAGAGTTGGTTTTCCTCCTGTAGCATATTGAATTTAGGGGGAGGCTGGATATTTGACTCCAAATTTTGGGAATAGGGAAATGGATATTGAGTTGCAAATGCCAGCAAATTCCACCTGGATAGAATTGTAAACTTATGAAACCAAACCCAACTAGGTTCTTAATAAGGAATCAGAAAATTTGGGGTATATATTTCTCATCCTCACTATCTGGCTGTCACATCACCTATTTCCATGAGGAGGAGATGTCAAAGAGGGAGCTTGTATACCAGCACAGGTTCCACTTGGAAGCAGAGAGGTAAAAGAGGAAGGCCATTGGTATCCTAGCATCTGTGGATTCAGGGACCCAGCATCTTAGGATCTTAGTTCATTGATGTGAAAAGAGGCAGGGAAACATCTATGGGAATGGAGTGAATGCCAGGCCCAACTTTCATAAGTGGAAACTGCTCTGATGGCACCTTTTCCTTCTGCCTTGATCTCAGGCCTCCACTTAGGTCACCTGACATGGATTGCTATTGATGGATAGCTGAGTGAGGCAGCCCTCTAGTCTCAAGTGTGTTTTTAACAGAGTGGCTCTCAGTAAATATCTGTTTCTCAAATGCCTCACCTCATTCACAGAGTCTTTCTTTTTAGCTGCTGCTTAATCAGCTGCTGTTCCTTAGCACACTGATCTAATTTCCAACTACACATTTCATCAAGGATTTTGATACAGCAGCATTCCCCGCCCCCGCACCCCCACAGTTCCCCCAGTGTCACTGCTGGTGTGAGTTCTACCTTGACCTGTGGCCCCTGTTCTTATTATCTGCCTTAGCCCCCAGTGTAACAAGGAGCAGCCAGTGTGGCAGGTACAATAAATGATTCCCTAGGGTGCAATAGCTGGAAGGATGTGGTTATCAGGTTCTTCAAACCAAACACCATGAGAGCAAAGATCCTTCTTCCAAAGGCTGCTGCCTCTTAGCACCAAGGTTGCATTTGACCTTCCCATACTGCTTTCTGGGCCAGTGCTTCTCACAGTCTTATGTGCACATGGATCATCCGGACATCTTGTTATATGCAAATTCTGCGTGGGGAGGGTTGAGGTGGAGCCTGAGATTCTGCATTTCTAACAAGCTCCCAAGGGATGTCCATGATGCTGCTGGCATGTGGACCATACTTTGGAGGGGCAAGTCTTTGAGGCCATCACTTTGAATGATCTTGCAAGTGAGGGCATCTGCTTCTTTCTAATAAGTCAGAATGCAAAGATCCAAAGGCACCCCTTGGAAGTAGATGTGACAGCTGGGACTCAGATTCTTAGGAATTTGTTGTTGTATTCAGGCAACCATGCAAGTGCCTGCTGAAACTCAAGCCTTCTCATTCCTCCTTGGATAACGGAAGTGGGGTGTCAGTCTTTGCCTCTGTCTCCATGTCTGTATGGGGCATGATGACATTGGCTTCATCTCCCAGGAGCCTGGGAAACATTGAAATCATGGCATTTATGACAAGTGCGCATGTGCTATGTCATTCCCACAAGAAGAGAAACATGGGGAGTAGCTTATTACTCTGTCCCTACCAGACTCCTCTCTATGCTCCTAAAAAGTCCTGTTTCTGTAACAAATCATCATGAGGACACATTTCCAGGGCTCTATGTGATTCACAGACTGCCCATTGTAAGCTGCTTGTAATTATCAACAGGTAGGAAATTCATGTGACCCATGAGCCCCAAGTCACACCCCCTTGTCCAAATTTACCAGGGCTTCCCTTACACACTGGTGGTTGTTGTGGGCTTGGGTGACCCCCAACAATGAAGAGAATATACATTCTCAGTAACCTGGAGCTGGCACTGAGGCTACAGCCCTGGACATGGGGTGTCCTCTGGGTATAATCTCACTTCACTTTACTCCACAAATGCAGTGTTAGTCTCGCCATCCCTGTGTTGTGTTCAGCTGTATTTGATCTCACTCCCCCTGTTTCCCATCTGTATAATCCCCTGGGAAGAATCAGATCTAAACAAAAACAAAGGAGAAAATGCTTAAGAAATATAATCTGACTGTCTAACAAAGAAGATAGTTAACACTCTGGTGGACTCTTTTGTTTTATTGGGACTAGAGGAAGGAGGAAAAAGCTTGGGGCTGCTGCTGGAGGAACAGAAGTGAATGAGGAGGCTCAGATTTCACAACTGGTTGCCAGTGTCTATTGGCTGATGGCTCTGGTTTCCAGCTGGCGGTGGCCTGGGTTGAAATGTTTACCTGGTGTCTTCAGGGATGCTGCATCAACAGCTGTAAGTAGAGCCAGTTATTCAATCTGCTCTGAGAAAGGTTAAAATGTGTGTCTTTGGCTTCCCCAGGGACTAATACAGTAACAGGAGAGTCAGAGAGAACACGCACCGCTTGGGAGGAGGGGGGCCTTCACTGGGATTTTCATTGTTATTTTAGTTACAAATGGAAGCGTTTAAAACCTAAATCTGTATTTAGGCAGCGAGAGGAGAAACACGGACGGAAATGAATTATTTATTTCATCACTGGGGTCCTGGAAGCGTGGAGTGGGCATTAATCTCCTTTGAACAGGAGCCTCCGGGTCGGGCTTGAGGGCGTCTCTGTGAGATCTGACCTTATCTGCTCCTGGCCAGACACCTCGGCTTTGATGAAATTGACTTGCGAATAATCCAAATAAGACCCTTTACCTTGTTGTTCAGAAGGATGTGAATGTTTACCTAGCATATAGTCAGAAGAATTGAAAGTGCTTGTGTCTGTGATTTCTTTTAATCCCATTATTTCCCAGTAGAGCCAATGGGAGACCTAGAAGCAGGGGAGGAGCGCCTCACGCTGGCAGCTGACTGGGAGTTGGGGGCCGCGTGGGGCTTTCCTGTGTGCTGTGCTCGAGGAATGTGTATCAGCTTGTTTAATCTGCACATGTATCCAGTGAGAGAGATGCTTATGTTCTCATTTCACTGATAAGGAAATCAAGGTTTAAAGAGATTCAACATCTTACCTAAGATCACCCAGCCCTAAATCACCCTTGCTGGTATTTAAGTCCAGGATGCTACTCATAACCCCATCTCAAGCTCCTTCCACTGTCCACGCTTCTACTTTCCATCTACCCCAAGGTGGCATATCCAATAAAAACGTTTAGCAACTTTCCCAAGGCCAGGGAGGGAGAAGTAAATGGGTCCAGGGGTTACAGTCACTGGTAAAGACACAACAAAACCCACCTTCATAAAGAACAGTGATTTGTCCTTTCACAGTCTCCTGTCTTAGTTCTGTTTTTTTTCTGGATTCATAAATATTTGTATGTGTATACTCATGTATGTGTCTACCCTCTCCTTTCCTCTTCTCTGCTCTTTAGAGGACACAATGAGTTGTTGTTGTTTTTTAAAGGTTCCCGCAAGGCTCTCTGTTGGCTTGTTTATTCTTGCTAAAACATTTCTGAGACAGCTGTTGAAAGCAATTGGTGCTGTGTACATTTCTGTCTTCAGTCATCAAGGTGGGGTTCTTGGTTCCATGGCAGAGAAAAGGAAGGGCTGGGTGGACTTCTTCTCTTTACATTTTTGAAGTTTCAAGGTCCCTACACTGAGTCAACAGAGGTACGTGTTTGAAAATGCTTTGTGCCTCCAAGGTCTCATGGGCTTCAACCCGTTGCTGGATCCCGCTTCCAGATCCATTGCTTGAGTATCTATT
This sequence comes from Cheracebus regulus, assembly GCA_963574635.1. NCBI lineage: Eukaryota > Metazoa > Chordata > Mammalia > Primates > Pitheciidae > Cheracebus > Cheracebus regulus. The sequence goes on along the minus strand of CAUYQU010089075.1, from coordinate 152,533 downwards.
GTGTTCTGCGATAACCAGAAGTTAACCTTCCAAATGGTACCTGAGTGCAGATGAGGAAGGGTTCTGAAAGCTTACAGAGCAGGGCCTTCTGATACACACTCCCTACTTTGGACTGCCCACCACCTTCGATAAAACTAGGATCACACTCTCATTCCTTCCACAATTCTTACTTTTTTCTACCACACTACCCTCAATCTGCATACCAGCCCTCTTTTAATCAGCTCTTAAATTTTACTCTAATCCAAGCCAAACATTTTTGTTGAGCTTCAATGGGTTATTAGGGGCAGGGGAATAGCATGAATGAAACAAGGCAAGCTCTTGCCTTCTGAATGTTTACAATCCTTTGGGGAAGATGGCTGTCAGATGAGTCATTGGGAAAGTCGTGGATGTTAGGAAAAGGGGCAAAGTGTACTAGGGAAGCCGAGCAAGGAGGTCGCACTCTCTGGCTATTCAGAAGGGAGTGATCATTCCTCCTGGACTCTAGTTCTGTTGGAACAGAGTCTAGTTCCTTTGCTTTGCTCTTGCTACTCCATGAAAATGCGCTCTGGAGCCCAAGCCCTCCAATAGTAGTATTGCGCAATTTTGTAGCCTTATTCGATGTCTCTGTTTTCTGATTGTCTCTGTCATGTTGCTTCCCTTGATATACCGTCTTCTGTGGGACTTCAGACAAATAAAGCCTCCCTAAACTCTGTGCTCCATGTGTCACTCTCCCAGTGAAAAGACTTTTGATGGCTGCCCCCATTCCCTAGAAGATCAAGTCCAAGCTCCTTAGTCTGGCATTTAGTACTCCACGGTTTGGCTAACCTCAGCTCCCATCCCACTTGCTGAAACCTTTGCTAGAACCCCACCTTGCTAATCCATGATGCATCAATATCCCAGGTGCAGTCTTTGCTCATACTTCCCCATTTATTATGGACATTTCTCCTATGTCTAGCCATATCTTAAAGTTTAATTTAAGCCTCACACCCTCTGTGACACTTTGCCTGGCCACCTCAGCTCTTTAGAATGCTGTACTGCTTTCTTGCTGCACCATGCATTAGCTATCTGCCCCACACTATCCCTTTCTGCAGTGTATGCCACCTTCATGTCTCCCCAGCCAGTCTGAAAGGAGGCCAGGCACCTCATTTCCTACTCCTCATGGCCACCATAACACCTCTACAAATAAAGACTTGATGTTATGGGATGGCCGATTGACTGTATCTGATTAACTCCTGTTGCACAGGGATTAACACCGTGCTCGGGTGGGGGATAAATAGGCAAAGAACTTGAAGATTTAAAGTGAATTTAAAGTTTTGTCTATCTTCCCAAATAGCAACCTATGAACATGATAAAGGTCTTACTTTCATTTTTGTGGGGGATGAGGTACTGTGGTATGGGACTACAGAAATTGAGATGAGGGGCAGAGGAGGAACAGTGAAACAGAAGGAGGTGAGTTGGGAAAGAATGAAGAGAGGCCTAAAATCAGAGAGCCCTGCGTGTGGATTGAGAAGCCCTGGGTTTAAGTCCTAACTTAGCATTTCTGACTACATAGCTTGGATAAGGCGCAGCACACCTGGAGCCTCCAATGTTGAAGGAGAATTTAAACCCTGCCAGGCCCGCCCCAGGTTTGCTGGGAGATCAAATGTATGCTGTTTGTAAGCTATAAAGTGCACAGTGAATGGAAGAGAGTGGTGTTACTATAAACAGCATCATCATTTATCAGCTAAATCCTCTCTGAGCCACACTGCAGCAGGGGAATAGATCGATGGAAAGGTCTGTTGTGACAGGCAGGAAGAGACCAGACTGGAGGGAGCCTGTGTTCAGATCCTGTAGGCCACCCCCATCTGTACAAAGATTCTCATGCCAGGGAAATGCTTCCCTAGGCCTAGTGAATACAGATAAGGTGCATAGGTCCTAATCTTACCTGTGACAGGTACAAGCGATACCCAGTATCCTGACAGGTGCCATCAGGATCCCAGTATCAGGATCCTGATGGTCAGATATCAGGTTGTAGGGTTTGAATATGAGCACTGGAACTAGCAGGAGAGGTGGGTTGTGGTCCTAGAGCTGTCTTTACCAGCCCCAAGTAGTTTCTTCAAATGTAGTGTGAATACACCAAGTGCCAGAGATGGAGTGCTTCATGGCCATTATCTCACTTCATCCTTGCAACATCACTGTGAGCTGGGCGTGTAACAATATGTGTTATTATCCTCCTACTACAGGTAGAACAGGGCCAGGGATTGAGACTAGCCCAAGGTAACTAGCTAATGAGAAACAGGAGCTGGGATTGGAACCCAGGCCTGAGCTGTTAACCATTGTGCTCTGCTGCCTTCAACCTCTTGGAGCCTCAGTCTTTTCATCTGTATTATGGGATAAACCCACTTACCACATGGGGTATGAGGATCTGGTGAGAGAATGGACATGGACTTTGCATATTGCAAAGTGTCTATGGTACATTCACTGAGTACCTGCTGCATGCCCGGCATCGCTGTGGGTACTGGGACACAGTGGAGCATAGGACAGCTAAGGCAGCTGCTCACAGTGACGTGTGTTCTAGCCATGATCTGTTAACAGAGGAAGCTGTCAGAAAGTGGGAAGAAAAAATGTAGTGATCTGAGAATGCTTTTGTTTTCAAAAAGGAAGAAGTCGTGTTAATGGCCAGCCATTGCCCTTTAAGTCTGCCTTCATTCATTCTCAAGTATAAATAACAAAACCAAATTAAGAGATTAAGCAATGTGGGAAATTTACAGAGACAGTTAAACAGATAAAAGCAAAGAGAGTGCATTAGTAAAAGGACAAATCATGTCAGGACATTCTGATCACTATAGAAAAGCAAATCACAGTTCTAGAAGGTGAGAAGTATGCTGTGGATGTAATATATCTGGATTTTAGTAAAATCACTTAAAGGAGAAATGGCCTGAAATCTTGCCTGAGAAATTAATTCAAATTGGCCAGAGGGGAAGCCATGTCACTCAGAATGAGAACTAGCTGGGAGATGGGAGTGAAGATTGTGATGACAAAAAGCCTTAGCTTTCAGGGTGTGATGGGGTCAGGTGAGAAGATCCAATTTAGCCATCATCACTTAATGATCTGGAAGAACAACTAAGTTCCTGGTACTGACGTTCATACGTGATGCTAAATTGGGAGGTGTCACAGTGATGGCTTGTGGACGGAAGCATAGTATCAGAGTTCAGCAGTCAAGGTCAGGAGGCCGAGGCAGGCAGGAACAATGGGGGAGAGCACAGGCAAGGACGAATGGAGGGAATTTCCTTGAGGACAATCTGCAAACATTAAAAAATTTACCAATTTCTAAAAAGTAGCATCAGGACAGTCTATTTTCATTCATTCTCAAGTAAAATGAATTTTTGAGGCATATCTTCTAGCCCATCTTGCTCTATAGACTTATTCTTTACCCAGTAATTGCCATCCTGAAGACAAAAGTCCAAGGCTGTCCAAGGATTTATCCTTCCATAATTTGAACTGAATGTGAAGAGGGAACAGGGGTTTTGTTTCGGGGAGAGGGGAGGCACCTGCGCCATGGTGGTCTTCATAGCCACGGTGTTGCATAGAACTATCCCTTCCTCTCTCTTCAGCGTGATTGTCTCAGAGGCAGAAGTACTCTGCCTTTCACAGTGTCACAGATCGCTTGAAGGCATGCTCGCTGTGTACATTTTTATTCTCTGCCTTTCACAGTGTCACAGATTGCTTGAATGCATGCATGCTATGCACATTTGCATTCTGCCTCTACTACTGAATTTGTAAAATGGGAATATAATAGTCCTTACTTTGGGAATTTTATGAGGAATAGATAAATGTGATACACTAACATTATGTCTCGTATAGGATAGTGCTTGATAGATGTTATCTGTTGTTATCATTTTTTTCTCATTATCATCATTGCCCTGTGTGCACAGTCTGTACCTGATGGAGTAGCCCTCCTCATTAAAGTGGGGGAAGAAACATCCAGAGAACAGTTTGAAAAAAAAGCATAGACTGTAACAATAAGCATAAGTTCGGGGAATCTGTATTCTTTCCAAAGCTCTGCTATAGGTGACCTTGAATGAGTTGTTTCATCTCTCTGCCCCTATTTCCATGTGTATAAACATCCGGGACTTGACCTAGTGATCTCTGAGGTCCCTTCTAGCTGGAAAAGTTTGCAAATCTATACAAATATACAAAATGAGTTGAACTTTGTATTATTCAAGTTGTAATTTTTGAGGCTTATCTTCTAGCCCATCTCGCTCTATATAGACTTATTTTTTACCCAGTAATTGCCATCCTGGAGAGAGTGACAAACTTGTATACTTTTAGCACTGAAAGCCCTGCCTCCCAGAAACCCCCTTAGTCCTGAGCAAACCAGGATGATTGGTTAGCCTGCCCATGGGATAACTGATAGACTGTTGTAGTGTCGTATGGAAGTCCAAAGACATCTGCAAGAATGCAGGAGTTTTACTGAGCTCGTGGGAGTCATCCTTAGAAAGCCACCCAACATTTTTCTTGGGGAGTGAACTGATCAAAGTTGGGGAAGTGTGTGTGATGGAGGTGCCAGAGACATGAGTACCTATAGAATGATCTCTGTGGTCATACCTTGTCTCTACGTTGACCCAGTCCCACTTAATATTTTCACTCAAGGCTCTTTTGGCTGCTTGCTGCCTTAATATGTGTTGAGAGGAGAGTCATGAGTCTGAGAAGGGCACCGTTTCACAGGATAAGTAAATGTGAAGCTACTCTGTGGAATGAATGAGCTGAAATGAGGCGTTGGTCATGTGTTTCATGGGTCCATCTGGAATAACACGTTCCCTTTTGGATTCCTCAGGGACCAGAAAGGTGACAGGTTGAAGGAGCTGTGAGGGAGTCACACATGTGCTTGACAATGTACAGGAAGTAATTGAAGGAAGAAAAAGAACAAAAGGTATGCATGGTGGTGTGGTGCACACGTTTGTGCAGGGAAAGAGAAGTGAACTAGGGCACCCAGGAGTAGAGAGTAAGACAAGGCAAGGCATTCACAGAGCAGAGAGGGTTGAGGCAATATCAATCAAGGAACACATTTAATTCTGCAAATAATTATTTAGCATCTACTTACCTTGTGCTATGATCTGTTCTAGGTGTGGGGAACACATAAAGATGATTACCATCCTGTCTTTGTTCTGGTGGAGGAGACATGCAGTGTATGTAATTGTGAACAGAATGGATCTGAATTCAAATCCATTTATTCTGTTGACTAGCTGTGTTACCTTGAGTGAGTTGCAAAAACCTCTCTGTACCTGAGTTTCCTTATCTGTAGAATGGGCATAATCATAGTACTGCCTATTATGGTTGTGAGGATTAAACTAGTTTATATATTTTAAGTATTTAGAAGAATACTTGGCACATGGTCCATGTTACTGATATCACTATTAAGTGAACTAATGCATTCAAAGTGCTCAGTGCAAAACTCAATAACGTTAGCTATTATTATTGTTATTATTAATGGCATATCAAAGTGAGGCATAATAGAACTATGTTTAAAGTGCAAAGGCAACAAAGCCAAGGCAAAATCAGGTGGGGTCGGGGGAAGAATTAATATCACAGAAACCACCATCAACCTAAAGATGATATTTCAATGGGGATAGGAAGGATCAGTAGGGCTTTGCCCGCTGGGAAGAAAGGGAATCCTAGGTGAAGCAAACAATGTGAACACTGGCTCAGCTCCTGAGGTCGTAGCTGGCAATTTGATCTTTTATTCTTTAGCTTCTTAGGAGCTTTCCGTAGCAATTCCTCCTGCATTTGCTGATTAATACAGCACCAAAAAGAGTAAGTTATTTACTCTACTTATTATTTATAGTTCAAACTCCAGGCTTGTACTCAACACATTACTTTATTGTTCTTCAACTACAAAGGATTTTTGTTGTTGTTTGGCAGACTCACTGACTGATTCATTTATTCACTCATTCAGCAAATATTTATGGAGTGCCTATTCTCTATCCACTGCTCTTGTAGATCCTGGGCATACAGCAGTGAGCCAAGAAACTGTTGCTTTCATGGAGCTTACATTTTAGTGGAGGAGGCAGGCATCAAAAGAAAAAGTGCTTATTACACCAGGTGGTGATAAATGCTACAAAGAAAGATAACAGGAGTGTGAGCTTCCCTCATAGAACTGAAAACATACACTCAGCCTAGGCCCTGGAGGCGCTAAAGGAGGATCCAGGGGAGTGTGGAGCAGTTACAGGTCCAGCCGCTGCTTCATGTTGGTGAGGCAAATCAGCAGATCGGCAGCAATGTGTATGGGCTGCAAAATGGCTAGTGCTGTTTTTCTATCCTCCACATTGCCCAAGAGTCTCCCATAAGGCCCTCTGGAAGCAGAAACATTCAAGAAAGAGAATTCTGGGAAACGTAGTTCAGCCTAGCCAAGATGACACAAAGCCACCACACAGGGATGGGTGAGTGGAGGATTCCAAGACTCATTTTGCTCTAAATCATGGCTCTCTACAGGGAAGCCTTCTGTGAGTTAAAATCCCACTTATTCCCAGGCAGTCTAGGAAAAAAATTCTCATGAGACTTTTTTGACTGTTCACTCAATAGACGATGACTCTCCAGTTAAAGCTATTTCTCAAGGTGAGCTGCTTTTGATTTTCCAGCAACTATTCAAGTACCCAGATGGTAACTAATAGGGAGGAGATTTGATTCATGTTCCCCAGGGTGGAAGATGTGAGTTGCATCAATCATCATTAACCACAGCATCATATTCAGCTATTTGATGCAATAGAATTTGATTGACATAATTATTCTATGTAATAGAACTAAAAAATGAAACAAGAGCTTGTCTCTGGGAAAGAAAAAAAGCTAATGCAAACATAAAGACAACTACCCAGCTGAATTTGATCATTTATTTAGTCATTCATTTCAGAAGCATTTGTGTTCAACATAGGCACATTAATGGGTTAAGCATGAAGGTGATGCATAAATATCCACATCAATCCTTCTTGATATTCAGAATTTTCTAGATATGTAATTTTAATCCAGCTTAAGAACTAGGGATGGAAATGCTACAAAAGGAAGTCTGTAAGTCTCTCTGGGAAAAGAAGAAAAGCTTTGAAATGACATAATTTCTTACCTGTATATAAGATGATATCCCCACTTTCAAAGAACTTAAAATCTAGTTGAGGATTGCCATGTATACATGGCAAGGTACTGTCTTACAACTCTGAACCTAGGCTACTGAGGAAATCCAGCAGGCAGTTGGAGTAGGGGTGGGGACAGGATTCCACCACATGGTCTCCATCATAGCTTTGAAAAAAACAGAGATCTTTTTGTGTTCATTCCAGAAGCTGCACAGTTTCTAGAGACTTGTCTTTTCACAGGAAATATCCTACTCAGAAATAATGTATTTGGCAGGGGACTATTCTCCTGCAATCTTTGCCTTTGTCTACAGCATGTTAAAATGAGAGCTTCTGATTCATAGGAGTTATAAAAATAATATAGTAATTACAAAGTTCACTTTCGTGACTCACTTTGCTCTAAATTATGGCACTCTACAGGGAAACCTTCTCTGAGTTAAAATCTCACTTGCTGTTTCTAGTTTGAAAGTGTCAATGGGTCCACAATTTTGAGGTTGAATCATCCTGCAACATGAAGGCTTAGGGGTGAGGCTTAGGGGACTGAAGAATGACAGTTTTCAATGTTTGTATATGTCTCTTTAAAAAAGTAGGAAATAAATTGGCTGATTTGTCATGATTACATCATGTGTAATACTTGATCACAGAGTACCTTGTTATGGATTTGTATTTATTTTTCTCTCTCCTGCTCCCATGTAATTGCCCTCTCCAGAATGGAGTCTTCCACTGCCTTTTGGCTTCATTAACAGCTTTCATTTTCATTAAGAGCTTTGCGCTAATGGACTGTTATAAAATGCACAGTTGTTTCTTGCAGTCACTGCCAAATGCCTCTCATCCTACTGACAGTTTTGTGCATTAGGCCAAAAAGAAGGGGAAAAAATGCAGTGGGAATGAGTATCCAAGCAGAAGATATACCTACCTCTGTCCTTGAGGTTTTTTCTTGTTTTGTTTTTTGAGACAGAGTTTTGCTTTTGTTGCCCAGGCTGGAGTGAAATGGCACGATCTTGGCTCACTGTAACCGCCACCTCCCAGGTTCAAGTGATTCTCCTGCCTCAGCCTCTCGAGTAGCTGGGGTTTCAGGCATGCGCCACCATACCCGGCTGATTTTGTATTTTTAGTAGGGATTGGATTTCTCCAGGTTAGTCATGCTGGTCTCAAACTCCCACTCTCAGGTGATCCGCCCGCCTCGGCCTCCCAAAGTGCTGGGATTATAGGCGTGAGCCACCTCACCTGGCCTGTCCTTAAGGTTTTTTGGGGAAGTTAGGATGAGCATCTGGAAGCCCATGAGTGTGTGCTCTTTAAATGTCTTTGAATGAAGCCTAAATAGGAAGCTCATTTTTCTCATAATATTTTGGAATTTGAGAGTTGTTGAGAATAGACTTACAGAGGCTTCACAAGAAGGAAGACTAATAGTGGTTAGATTTCATCAACCTGGCTCCAATTACACGTACATTGGTCATTATTGTAGTTACGAGCATCAAAACAGCAGATGCTCCCAGGGTAATATTTGGTGTACTGTCCACCATATGCAATGGGAGGCCCAATATTGGTGAATGATTGCAGAGTTTGGTTTCTTTATGTAGTAGGGTGGTATCTGTACTAGTGACACGGTTAAAAAGTAAATATTTTAAAATCTTAGGAATTTAAGGAAGGTTAGAGATAATCCAATCTCCTCACCCTTTCATTTTCTGGAAACTGAGAGAACTTAAGGAATGGGTAAGTGTGATCTAGATGTTAGCTGCAGCCACCTTGACACTAAGAGATTTGGCTAAGCTTGACAGGAGTCCCCACAATATGCCTTGGGAGTTAAACTCTACATTCCCACCCCTATTCTCTTTCCTGTTCTCTTTCTGGTCCTTATTTTCTCCAGAACGCCAAGAAAATTCTTCCTCTCATTTCATATGGAAAGAGCCTACCCAATTTAGGTGGCCTTGGTAACCTCTTCTTCCACCTTAACCCCTTTCTCAAACAAATTTAAATTATTCTCAGACAACTGGTAGGGAACAAAATTTTCTCCATCATATCACATTCTTCTCAGAGCTAATCTAAACTCAGGTTTTAAATTTTTGAATCCGTGCTGTTTCTACAACATAATGTATCTGCTTGAAATAAGATATAATGTAGTGCTGAAAGCCATTACCATGTAGCCATATACTCGTGTTTTTTGAATTTGTCAAATCTTTTCCACTTTGTAAGAGGGGGCTAAGATCAGCCAACTTTTTAATGGGCTGATATCTAGAATCCAGGCTTAAAGTTTTTATACTAACCAATTAAAATCTTTGTAATTATACACATCTTTTATGCAGTTGATATGGATGTTAATAATATCTTTGTAAATGAACCGATAGTATATACAGATTTACTAGCAGTTTTTTTGTTACTGTAAGTATATACCTGTTGCCCCTTATTAAATAAACGATATCAGTAAATTTGCTAACCTTTCTCCGTTTTATGTTCTTGTGTATTTGAAACATTGGAGTCAGAATCTGTTTGCCTTTGTGTTTGAGCATGTAAATTTTAAATGGTCAGGGCTCTAGCTCTTATATTTTATGCAGGATATTTTGCTCATCATGAGTCTATAATGTCAAATAATAACCACAAGGATTTACAAAGCCCAGTTTGAGAAAGGTCACCAAAATATATGAGTTGACTTTTAGAGCTGATACTCTAGGCTTGAAATGAGGATGATTAAATCTTAAACCTTCACTAAAGTTTGGAAAAGCCTGGCTAGATTTGAGTTTTAAAGACCCAGGGATGATTAGCCTTGTTTTTCTATTATACCCTTCTCCCAGTTCAGCTACTCAGCACTGTTTTTAAAAGTATTGTTGTTTTTTTTTTAAAAAAAGAGAGAAACAAAAGTCTTACCTCATCAGCATGTAAAATATGAAAAATAGGATGGAGGAAAGACATGAGATGAAAAGACTAGTTTGAAAATGTTCCAAGATCCCAAGATGCAAAGCATCATGGAAGTAGAGAACGTGGCTGTGTGGGATTGCTCCAATCTCAGCAACATAAAAAGGCAGAATGTTTATCAAGTCTTTGAAACAGCTTTATTCCCAGAAAGGACCAGTTATAGTTTAATATAATCCAGAAAATTGTGATTGAAGGCTACTTCCTGGAACAGGTAGCCTCAGAGTTCCAGGATGTGTGAGCCAAGGAGGAAGTACTGTTCACTTCCAGGGAAATGACTGGTGAGTCGAAGGCATCTGAAGAGCAATGGCATCCTAAAGACTGGAGAGCGTGCAGAGGGCAAGCTGTTATTGTTTGATGTATCTGAACAAGAGTACTTGATTACCCCATCTGAAAATAGTTTTGTCCCGAGGTCTGGAGTTTCATTCTGCTGCTCATCAATATATAGTTTTACAGGCTACTTTAAAACAGGACCACTTACTTATGGCCAGCTTGGCCAATTAGAGAGAAAACCATGAAACAGCTGAATGTTAACTTTCTCTGGAGGTTGATGTTGAGAAAAAACCATGAACTTCAGAGCTCCATAGACTTGAGGTTAGAGTTCTGACTATCCTTATCAACGGTGTGCCTTTGGGCAAGTCATTTAACCTCTCTGAACTTCAGTTTCCTCTTCTAAAAAGGGAGTAATAACGAGGTCCTCATCGTGGCATATTCAAAGTAAATGAATTGGCATATATAAAGCGGCTAGTGGAATACCTGGCACAAGGCAAACCCTTGATAAATATCTTTTCCCTTATTTCCCTTCAGTTCTTTTCTTCCTCCCTATCATCGTTTCCCTGTTTGCCTTTCACCTCTATCTTATACCTTTTCTCTTCTCCCCTCCCCTCCCCTCCTCTCCTCTTTTTTGAGATGGATTCTTGCTCTGTCACCCAGTCCAGGGTGCAGTGGCATGATCTCAGCTCACTGCAACCTCCGCCTCCCAGGTTGCAATTCTCTTGCCTCAGCCTCCTGAGCAGCTGGGATTATAGGAGCGTGCTACCACACCTGGCTAATTTTTATATTTTTAGTAGAGATGGGGTTTCACCATGTTGGCCAGGCTGGTCTCTAACTCCTGACCTCATGATCCACCCACCTTGGCCTCCCAAAGTGTTGGGATTACAGGCGTGAGCCACCGCACCCAGCCTGTACCATATTTTCATAGAGCTGTTACACTGCTCCTTCCATGGACCTGGCTAACAAAGGCTTTAAGTGTCATTTAACCCAAGTGTACTACCTATACTATAAGCTTCTAGAGGCAACTTTGAAAAATTGAAAAGTTATTGTGACTTAAAGGAACAAATCTCTGATGGTAGAATTCTAGTTCCTGGCTTACTGGTATGGGAGACAGTTTTGTCTGGGGCCAGTCTCAACTTGGTATCACACTTTATGCTTTTCTGAGCCTTTGACCTTTTCTTCATTGTGGTCTTTGTCTACCTACTTGTAAGGCCAGCCTGCCTATAAAAGGGAGGAATCTCCATTTTAATCAGAGGTCAGGATAATTTACAGTTACTGTGCCAGTGGTCTGTGTGCAATGAGATTGTGCATAGCTTCATTAGCGAGTTTACTGTGCTGGGCCTTTCCAAAGATTGTGTTTCTTGATTTGGTCCCTGGATAAATTTGCAAGTGCTAATCTAGTTGTTGCTGGAGAGCATCCAAACCTAAGGCAGAACCATTGCTCCTTGGATTGTTAGGCATTAGGTTGGCAGGGTCTTGGACTCTGGTAAATTCTGCAGGCCTAAGGGAGACTGGTCATCCAGCCAGGTGTAGGGTAAAGGAATTATTGAGAAGTATGCAGTAAGGGAGGCCTGTGAGATCAGTACTGTGAAGGATTTGTGCTGTGACTTCCAAGTCTAAATTCAACAGAGATTTATTAAGTGCCTACTAAGTGCCAGACACCATTCTAGGAAATGAGGATGTGTCAGAGAATAAGATAAAAATATTCCTGCCTTTGTGGGTCTTATATTCTAATGGCGAGTAGGGCAGAGAAGTACATACATAAAGAAAAATCACAATAAATACACTAGCTAGATACATAAATAGCTGTTGGTAGGTGATATGTGCTATGGTAGAAACAAAATAAATCTGAGAAAGGGGGATTGGGAATGTGGGTGAGAGATGGAAAACGATTTCCTATAAGGCAGTTAGAGAGACCTCACTGAGGATGTGATATTTGGATATTTGAGTGAAGATGACAGAGAGAGGGACGTATAGATTAGGAATCGGAGTGGGAACCATTTGAGGTGTTGTGGGAGGGGGAGCACATTTTATAAGGATGGCCTCTGATGGCCTCTGTGAGGACTCTGGTTTCTACTCTGAGAGAATGGGGGGTCAATAGAGGATTCTGAATAGGGAATGTCTCTTATATTTTAATAGGATCCCTCTGGCTGCTATGTGGAAGAGAGACTATAGGGTTCTAGGGTAGAAGCCAGGGGCCGTTTGGGAGGCTCCTGCTGTAATCCAGGTGAGAGATTGAGGAGGTGGGTGTTGGGCTAGGGTGGCTGCAGTGGACAGAGTGAGAGTGGTTCTATTCTGGTTTTATTTGGAAGGTAGAGTCAGCAGGATTTGCTACTGGATTGGATATGGGTGTGAGAAGAGAAGGGTCAGTGAGAACTCCAAGGTGTTTATCCTAAGCAGCAGGAAGGAAGGTATTGCTTTCACCAAGATGTAGAAGACTCAGGGAGGAGACAATTTAGAGGGAAAGGGCAAGAGTCTAGCTTAGTCTGACATGCCAGATTTGGGTTTGCTAACCAGGAGAAGATATGGGGGAAGTTGTTGCGTTTGAGCTTAGGGGAGTCCAGGGGAGAAGATCAGGCTGAGTATATACATTTGAGGGTCACCAGCATGCAGATGGCGATTAAAGCCAGGGCACTTTCCAGAATCACTTCTTTTTCTGTGGGGGTTTCTTGTCTTTGTGTCAGAACTCATATTCCCTAAGGGTGGATTCAGGTCAAGCTTCTAGACATAGGTCCCTTCCACTTTCTCCACCCATCTGAGCTTTAGACCTGGATGGGTTCCATCGTCTTCAGACTGGAGGGCTCCTCCCCAAGAAAGATACAAGACTATCCTGTCAGAATCTTTATCTTGGATCTCGTCTGAAGTTTGTGTGTGTGTGTGTGTGTGTGTTTTTTAATGTGTTTAATATGTGGTTATATTTTATAAATTAAGCATTCATTTATGGAGAATGTGTATTTAAAAACTTCTTACTAGCAAAGTGGGAGATTTGAAAAGTTTACATACCACAGTCTGAATGAAGAGTAGAGGGAAACTTAGTTAATTCTGGACCTCTCAGTGGGGGTGGGTAGTACTTAGGGAGTCCTATTTCTTTGTCCCTGTTTGAAGAAGAGGGACACAGAGCTTGCCTATTGTAGAAGAGATGCCTTTTTAATGATTCTCTTAAAACTTATTGGAGCCCCTACTAGGGCCGGATGCAGCAGTGGGTGTTTTTGCCAACATTATACACTCATAGCAACCCCAGGAGTCTGGACCAGAGAATCACTCTCCATGAAGGAAACAGGAATGGGGTGGTGTCAGGTCCCAGGCTCTCACCCCAAGGCTACTCTTCCCTAGTTTCAAGCCCACCCTTACCCCATGAATTCCTGATTTGAAATGTTCAACTTCTTTCCCTCTAAATCCCTTTAGAGTTTCAGTAAGCATTCTCCTAAAGTCTGCACTTGAGATGCTTAAAAAGAAAAAAAAAATTGGACAATGTCAAATGGTGGGCAATGGCTCCCTTGGGAGGAAAAAGCCTGTTGCATTCCCCCCCCTCTTTTTTTCTCTCCCTTTTAAGCCTTTTATAGGAAAACCTCAAGTTTCACCCATTGTCTGCAGCCCTCTGGCATTCTGTCAGCTCTTTTAAATCATCAGCTATCTTTTCCGTATGTTGATCTCTTATTTCTCAAGGTAGATTGTAAAAGCCTTGAGGGCCAGGACTCTGCCCAGGCTGCCCAGGCTCCCTTTCTCTCACTTTCCTCTCTCTTAGTGCCTTGACCTGGTGGGCGCTTAGTAATGACTGATTGATTGATATTAATGTCTAATTAATGTATTAATTACGTACATCATTAGTTAAAAAGCTTTGATTATGAATAAAATAAAACAGATGCATTAATTCAGCAGTTTCCAATAGCCAGGAGCTGAAAGGAAGGCAGCTGTGGCCTAATTTACACCTCCCACCTGCCTTTAGTTTGCTGAGTATAAAGGGGAAGTGTTGTCTGTGTGTGACTCTTCGAGGTCTACTGAGGTGTCTGAGTCATGACAAAAATGACTTCAGAGACTGAAGCACTGTCTCCACGGAAAGCCCTGTCTCCAGCTCTGTGAAATGTAAATCTGGGAACTGCTGGGGAAGGCACAGGCAGTCAGGTGAGGCTAATGGGAAGAGCGTGAATCTAGAGAGAGCGTCGCTAAGGTAACCAGAACCCCAACTCTGAAGGTTTTGCTTGGGTTCGCAAAAGCCTTCTAGCTTGTCGTTTTAAAAAGGAACTCCACAAAGTAGACTCAGGAAAATGTGCTTTGGAGCTATGGTCTTCAAAATCCAGAGCTCCTCAGAATCACTGGAGAACTAAGTTAAACTCAGATTCCTGAGTCCCCTCTCCCTACCCCCAGAGAGTCTGATTCAATAGATTTGGAGTGGGGGGCCCAGGTATTTGCATTTAAAATGGAAGTTCATTTATTTATTTTGGGGCGTGAGTGGTTCTAGAGACTACACTTTAAAGAATTACCATGTTTGACTTGGAGTTTCGTTGAGGTAAGGACCTGGGTTCTTGGAATTGTTCTGGTTATCTTTAATGTGTTAGTAATCTCTTTGCCAGTAGATGCGTTTTCTTATGCTTCCTTGGTCCTGAGTTGACCTGAAGCTGTGCTTCCCTTCCCAGGCCTGAGTTTGAACTGGTATTTTAGAAGGAAGAAATGAGACAAATAAACTTATTATTTAGTGAGTGGGTACCCAACACTACTTTGTTCCTGGCACTATTCCAGGTACTTGGGATGAACAGGGGATTAAGGTTAAGACCCTGCTCACATGGAACTTCTATTCTAGGAGGCTCCTGGGTCTATATTTATGGTCAAGAAGGAATCCTGTCTCTGAAATTGAGCGAGTGTATGCTTCGCAGGTCTTAAGTGGACATCCTGTGCTCTCTGTTTGATAGATGAGGAGAGTAAGCGCCTCTAGAGCTTGAGTGACTCATCTGAGATGATTCTTAGTAACAGAGGTGCAATGGGTGGGGTGTCTTCAGCTCCCAGCATGTTGAAAGGGTCAGTATCCACATATCCAGTATCCCAGTGTTCCGTCTTATCTGCTCTCCTGTGAGAACAGTTTTGGAGAAGATGGCTAGGGGGCAGTATCCTCTTGTGATGCAATTCACTGGACTCGGACAATGACTTTCCGCTAGGCTCTAAGCCAGGTTATTGAATCCGATGGGTCTCTGTTGCTCCTAGCGCAAATTTCAGGAGTCATTGGATCATGTATATGTTTATAGCACACGTCCTCTCTGATTTTCTAGAATTTCTAATATTTTAGAATTTTCTAGAATTCAGTCTAAATCCAGACTTTTGTCTGAGCATGCCTGGTGTCCGCCTCAATGGCATCTTAAGGTATGAAATAATAACTAGCAGTAATTTCACTTCCTGGGGGAGGCATCAGGTATGCCTTCACGGTAATGGACATATATGAAGGTGGAGAGCAAAGAGCTGGATGGAAGAGGGAGATGTGGTTTCCCTGATTTTGTACAGAGGGAAATGCATGACCTCCCTGCCTTTCACCTTGAGCTCAGGGATACCACTTATTTTTACACCATCCAAATTCTATCATTCCGGAGCAAAGAGCTGCTCACTTATCCTAGTTATGGGTCTTGTTGGATTGTAGGTACCAGGGATAATTAGTGAAGGTGGCAATGGGGGTTGTGAGAGAAAAGGAAGGTAATGGGAACAGCAGGGACAGAAAAGAAGGCAAAACAGCTGACCAGCTTTGGGGATGATAAAGTAGATGCTCACCTGGGCTTAGGGACAGCCTCCTGCCCCCATCACAGTGAGGGAACAGGGAGTGTTTAAGATGTTGGTGGCTGTGTGCCTGTGCGTAGGGCTTGCTCTGGGGTTTCAAAGGCTGTCTAACCTTGTTTGTTAGGCAGAGCACTGGATATTTTCTCTGAGCACTTCAGGTCTAAATGAAATTTAGCTTTCTCAAAAATTCGAATTATTTCTACATTCCTAAAGGTCTGAGAAGGCCATGTATATAGTACTGATATTATTCTCCCAGGTGGTTGGGTACTGATTTTTAAACTTCCTTTGTTTAGAGCACCCAGAGATGAATAGATGAATCTGGAATGTTTGGGGCATGAATGAAATACATAGTTGGGCGGACTCATAGGCAAAGTCTAAGTTTCTGAGGGTCATGACTGACTCAGCTTAGGCTGTCATGGCACTGGGTGAATTCAGAGTACCCAGTGGGAAGGTGGGCTGGGGGTGCATGGATCGGGGGATGGAGAATGGGATGTGGGTATTGTGTATTTCTCTCTTCCCTTTGGTGTTTGTATTATTATTACTAGGAGTGAGCCAGCTCTTTCTGCCTCAAAGATGAAATTATTCCCTGCAGAGTAAATGTCATCTACAGACATATTTGTGACTTCCACCAGGGCTGCCTTTGATACTGCATTCCTGTAACATTTCCCTCAGAGTAACACCATCTGACACGGTAGCCATTAGCCACATGTGACTATATTTCAAATGATTAAAATGATAAAAATAAATTCACTTCCCGTGTCTCACTAGTTCAATGTGCTTATAGCCATGTGTGGCCAGTGACTCATATGGACAGGGCAGAATGGTAGAACATCTCCACCACTGCAGAAATTCCTACTGAACAGAGTGGTCTTAAAGTCCTTTCTAGTCCAAGGAACTAGAACCGCCTTGGGCCTATGTTTGCTCATGGGGAATGGGGACTCTTCCTTATCAATGAGCCCTGTAGTTGTGCCATACCAAGCCACCTGATGGAGAGCCCCGGAGTGGAAATGACAGGCAGAGTGGGCAGGGGGTGGTACAGACTAGCTAGGTTCCCAAAAGTGGATAAAATAAGCTCCAGTGCAAGTGGGACAACTGACCCACTCAGATGCTTTGGGACAGGGGAAGTATATCAGTTATTTAAGAGATGGCTTATAACAACAACTTATTTTTCATGATTCAGTGGATTGACTCAGAAGTTTGCCCCAAGTTAGGTTGAAAAAGAAATGAGAGTAGAATCCAGGACCATGAAAAGTAGGCTTTGGAAGTTTTAGGTAAAAATTTTGGACTTATTACTTTAACACCTGAAAGGGACTCTTCACTGTGGTTTCATTCCCCTTATTTAGAAATGAGAAAATCCAGTTTCTGAGAGGTTATGTGACCTGCCCAAGGTGGTGGGGTAGTTAGGCTGAGCCTAGGATCTAGGCTCCTAACTTTGAATTATTGGCTTTTTGTATTGGACCAAACTACCTCTCAACAAAAAGGAAATATTATGGCCTCATTGGGTTTGTAGTCCTCTGTGGTCAAACAAGTTGATTTTCTTTTCATTTTTTTTGAGACGGAGTTTCGCTCTTGGTGCCTAGGCTGGAGTGTAACTTGGATCGCGCTCCCCGCAACCTCCGCCTCCTGGGTTTGAGCGATTCTCCTGCCTCAGCCTCCTGAGTAGCTAGGATTACAAGCATGTGCCACTATGCCACTTTTGTATTTTATCAGAGATAGAGTTTCTCCATGTTGGTCAGTCTGGTCTCAAACTCCGGACCTCAGGTGATCCGCCCACCTCGACCTCCCAAAGTACCAGGATTATAGCCGTGAGCCACCGCACCCGGCCACAAGTTGCTTTTCTTACTTGACAAGGACAGATAAGGGCAAATAGACTATTTGCCTAGGGTCTCATTGGTCCCACTAAACCTTGTGACACCTTAGTTGGAGAAGTTGAAGGAAAGAGGTGAATATTACTTGTTGAATCTTTACCATGTGCAAGGCACTTTGCCAGGTCTTTTGAATATATTTTCATGTGGGAGCAGATATTATTTTTTTCATTTTAACTGATGAAGAAACTGAAGCACAGAAACGTTTACAATCCTGCCCAAAGTCTGAAATCTAGTAAGCAGCTGGGTGATAAATCTAGGTCCATGTTACTCTAGAACCTGGTGTCTGCGTCACTCCATAGCTTTGTGACAGGCAGACCCAGGCCCTTGGAGAGGAGGTGCACGTGTAGCATTGACTACCTGGTGGTGTGTTTGGGGAGGGTGTCAGCAGAGCCTGGGTCACCTTTCCTTAGACATAGGATTCTTCCAGCCATAAGTGTGAGGAGAAAAATAGTTTTGAGGTAAGGTGGGCAAATAGGATTGCCAACTTCTTTGGAATCCAACTGCATGAGTCAAGAAGGGATTGCTTTTGTGAAGTCATTGGCAGACAGGAGCTCCCAGCTGATCCCTCCTCTGTACACATGTGAACCCTTAAGATGAGTTCCTTGGATGCTAGGATTCCAGATAGAAGTCAATATCTTTATGCAGCCATGTTGGCCCCAGAAATTAGTGCCAGGGACTCTTTCCTAAAGAGGATTGTAAGATTTTCGGGAGTTCCTGAAGAAGGGAAACGTAATTGGAGAGCACTGAGAAGAAGAAATATGTCTTCTTCTCAGGACACCCAGCTAAGTTTGAATTTCAGTGCTCCTTCTCAGTGACACAAAGGGAGACAGGAAAAGAGATATTAGACTCTCCCTTTTAACCCAGAACCTTTGGTAACTGGAAGACAAGTTGTATTCTACCAACAGCGGAAACGCATGGAGGCAAGAATGAGTGAGAAGACGGAAGAAAAGAATGACGTGCATGGCTTAGAAAACAGGTCTCATCTGATGGAGTGAACTGGTTCCTTGGAGAGAAGCATGCCTTCGAAATATCAGCTCATCAAAGGCATAGTTGACATCTGCAAGCCCAGAGGGTCATGGAGAAAACCAGCCACCAACTTGGCAGGCAGCTGAATTGTCTCCTCCAAGATGGTGAGTAGAGGAGAGAAGGCTGCCTTTTCCCCAGAAGACCAGTCCAGCCCTCATTATGATATCTCTGAAGATATATGTTTCCTTTACCAGATATTGCCTTATAGGAAGGGACTCTTTGGCGAGAAGCCAAGTGTCTACTTTGGGACAGGGAAAGTCTATCAGTTATTTATTGCTATATAACAAAGAAATTGCTTATAGCAACAGTTTATTTTTCATGATTCAGTGGGTTGACTCAGAAGTTTGCCTGAAGTCTATTGCTGGGGTCACTTATGCAGCTGCATTCATCTGGCAGATAAGCCGGGTTTCATCAAGATCTCTCTCCCACATCCAAGGCCTTAGTGTTGACTGGAGGCTGAGCACCTTGGTTCTCCTCCGTGTGGCTTCTCATCTTCCAGGGCCTCTTCTTGTGGCTCCTCAAACCAGAAAGATGACCTGGGTTTCATGATAGCATGTTGGCTGGGTTCTAAAAGAACGAAGATAGAAATTGTCAGGCTTCTTCAGGGCTAGGCCTGTAACTGACACAGCATCACTTACACCCACTTCTGTTGGTCAGAGCAAGTCTAAAGGCCCAGCCAGATTCATGGAGAGGAGAAATAGATCATATTTCTTGGTCTGATGGGTGGTGTAATTGGCAGCCCCATTTGAAGGCAAACTGCCATAAAAAGTAAAGTACTTTTATACCTGCTTAGTCCAAATATACATTAGCAAGCTTTCCCTTGGGTAGGGTTGCAATCTTTAGCAAATAAAAATACAGGACACTCAGTTAAATGTGAATTTCAGGTAAACAATGAGTCAGTTTTTTTTATTGTAAGTATATTCTGTGAAATGTTTGAAATATACTCATAGTAAAAAAGTATTTGTTGTTTATTACAGATTCACACTGAACTGGGCAGTTTATATTTCATTTTGCAACATTGGTAATAGTGGCTCTCCAAGGGCAAGATTCTCAAAGGGCTTAAGTGTGGGTTTTGGAGGGATTTGGTCCCCAGAATCTGTAGTCCAAGGCATGGGTAGTTTGACAAAGCTCCCTAGCACAAGGTTTTCAGACTCTCATGTGTACAGGAATCACCCAGGGATCTGGTTAAGGTATACATTCTGGTTTAGAAGGTTTGGGGCAGGGCCCAAGATTTTGCCTTTCTAACAAGCTCCCAGGTGATGCCCATGGTGGTCCATGGAATACAATTTGAGCGACAAGAAGCTAGGTCTGTAAAGGCCCAGATAGGAAATATTTTTGGCTTTGTGGGCTGGAGAGCCTCTTTTGCAACTCCTTAGCTGATGTTTTGTCAGGAAGGCAGCCACAGACAATATGTAAACAAATGAGCGTGACTGTGTTCCAGTGAGACTTCATTTCCAAAAGTAGACGGTGGACAGAATTTGGCCTGTGGCTGGCCGTCATTTGCTGACCCTGAGTTAGGTGATTCGCATGTGCTTCTTTCTCTAAAGATAATCTCTGGTGCGAGGAAGGGAAGCCTTTTACTAGTAGCTTATGATTTCAGGAGTTCAGAAAGGATTGTGCTAAATCGCTCACTGCCAAACACAGATTTCTCTCTGCTCATAATTATTCAGATCTTCAACTAATATTTGGTTCTCTATTGAAATGCAAATTCCCTTTACTAGGAGTCCTGTTAAGCTGATAAACAGCCTTTACATCCCTGAATAAATGTATTTAGGATCCCTTCTTGAGGGGACAGAGGATCCTAGAACAGGGAAGCTGGGCTCTAACTCACTTATGTTTGCCTAGAGTAGGCCAGCTGGTTTTTACCTTGCTCTCCATATTTCAGATGTGCTTGTCAGTGTCAATAACTAGAATACTCATGTTACTAAAAGGTATTTAGGTATGTGAACAAGATGTTGCTTGATCAACTGTCCTGGTTTGCCTGAGCCTGAAGGATTTCCTGAGATGTGGGACTTTCAGTGCTGAAACCAGGGCAGTTCCAGGCAAATCAGGATAGAGAGAGAGGCGGAGAAGTCACTGAGCTCCCAGACGATCAGCTCCCACAATCATGATTTGGTGACAATGCAGCGTATTTCCACTGAACTCAAAGGTGATTAGAAGCGTCTCAAAGGAATACCCATTTTATTTTAGTTGAACTTGAAAAACAGCTGCCATTCTGTTCTGTACTTTTAAGGAGGCATTGTTAGAGGCAACACAAGCACGGGGTTGGGAAGTGCTTGCTAGGGCCACGTTTCGTGGCCTTCTGTAATTAGATGCCGAGCTTGCCATGGGTGACGGTGGTGGAGATGGTGATGGTAATAACAATGGTTATTATAAATAACCACTAACACTTTTTTGGTGCTTACATATATGTCAGGTAAATTGTATGTTTCACATTCCTTATCTGATTAAATGTTCTCCCAGCAAACCTGTGAGCTAGGTACTATTATTTTCTCAATTTTACAGACAACTACCTTATGGTTTAGAGAGTTGTGTTGACTTGTCCAGTCACATAGCTAATGCGTTGGTATTCAAATGCTTAAGATCCTGAATTCTTAATTACTCGTGAGTCCACAGCACCAAAGCCTTTCCTAGATTAACTCTTGCCTCTTGGACCCCTTTCCTGGCCCCCACCCATCTCTGATGTGATAGGAAGCACACACTTGCTATGTGTTTTTGACAGGATATTTTACTTCACTGAGCCTGTTTGCTCATATGCTTAAAAATGGGATGGTTACTGGTACTTTGGATTGTTTATTTCTTTCTCTAGTCCCCCCGCCTCCCACTTTTTGCCACGGTCATAATCGTTTCATTCTACAGGGTGAGTCTCTACCATCAGAGAAAGTTTGGTATAGTTCAGTCATTCTCAGTTTGGCTACTGGACTAGCCACAACTGGGAACAGTTAGAAAAGCAAATTTCTTGAGCCCCACCCTAGATCTACTGAATCAAAAAATCTGCAGGTGAGATCCAACAATCTGTTGCATGGTCAAGTTTGAGAACCATGAATATAACAAAAAGAACTTGAGGTCTTAAATCAACAGAACCAAGTTGAATTTGGCTTCTCCCATTTGGGTGATGCTCACATCAACACCACACTATAAACTTTTTGAGCTTTTGTGTCCTCCTCTATAATATGGAACATCCTAATTTCACAGTTCTATGACGAGGATCAAATGAGAAAATGGCACCAAAATGAGTTTCAACATTAAAGCGTCAATGTTGACATCATCCATCTGTGGGCACCTCTCCCAAATAGCTCATATTCTACCTTCCTGCTGGTGTATAAATCCTGTAGAAACTTATTTTTGGCTAAGAAAAGGTAAAACAGCCAAATAAGTAATAATTATATAGCAGGTGACGATCTTTAGAGTACTTCCAAATGATTTTATTTAATTCTTATACCAGTTCTGTGAAATCGAATTTTAAGGAAGCTCTGAGGTTCAGAGTGTCAGTGACTTGCCTGAGTTGCCACTGCAAGTGTGTGTGACAAAGCTAAGGCTTAAATTCAGTCTCAATTAAAAATCGGGCACTTCCTGTAGATCACTCTGGTTAAAACCAGAGACAAAGCGGGGGCAGCTGCCAGCACGAAGCCTCCTCCAGCCCACCGATCTCCACCTTGGCTACACATTGCAATCACCTGGAGAGACTTTAAAGTCTCCCAACCAATTAATCAGAATCTCTGGGCATGGGACCCCAGCATCAATATATTGTGAAGCTCCTCAGGAGATTCAGTTGCAGTGAAGGTTGAACACATGGCTTTAAACTCCCTGGCAGTTCTATTAGGCAGCGATGCTTGATGCTCGCTGGGTGGGTGGCTATTGTGGCTATTGTTATGTTTCAATTTCTTGATGATTCCACTAGATATCCAGGGTTGAGAAGCACAGCATGTCTTTTCCCCAAGCAGGCTCACTGGCCATCAGAATGAAGCCCACCTCTCTACTTCTGGCTTTATCATTTGGCAGAAAAGCACTTGTTAAAAATGCATACACATGTGACTTTGTCCTCTTCAGCACCAGAATTTAAGCAGCTGGTGGACAGGACCTGTCCTTGGAGCCACATCCGACATCCCTACCACAGGGCATATTGGAGTCTCGCAACCAATGTGGGCCCACAGGTACAGTAGTCAATGCTTACCTCCAAACCGTATTTAGGAATCTCTCACATGACGAAGTTTCCTAAACAGGTAGCCAAAGCCAGAGAAAGAGATGCTGACTGTATTAAAATTCCTCTGGGCATGTCCACTGACTCACAACACATGTTCATTAATATAGCTAAGCAAGCATCCTCCCTTCCTCCTGCACGTGAGCCACATATGCACAAAGCCGAGCTGCCACCGGTATTCAGGATTGGGGAGCTGCTGCTCTGACGTGGCTGCTTTGGCTTGAGGCCTTTTGGGGCACTTGGATGACCAAATCTGAGATGGGCACTGAGTCTTCCTGGCCTTGATTTAAAGTCCACTTTTCTCTGAATGGTGGTGCGTGGACAGGACATTGCTTATCATCCTGCCCACTGTGCACCTGCTGATACAAGGACCTCCTGAGAGTGCTTGTCACAAATGCTGGTACCCAGACCACATTTTAACTCTCAGAGTCTTTGGAAGAGGTTTGGAGCTGGGAAGCTGAATCCTTGGCAAGCTCCCTAGTTGTTTCCTAGGCCTTTGAAAGTGTGAGAGCCACTGCACTAACAACTTTGGGATGGTTTAGAAAGCCTAATTCCACCAGTTCTTTGGAAGAAACCAAGTGAGACCCTTGGACTGTAGAGAATTGTGTTCGGAGGGAATGTATCGGGTAAGTCAGGAGAAAAGGGAATTGTGGCATGTCTAGGGAATGGGATAGGGGAGGGAATGCATGTGTGCATGTGCATGTGTACATGGCGGTGCACATGTGTGGGTGCACATGCCTGTGGCCTATACTTGGGGTGGCAGCTGTTAGAGCTGCTTAGGTATTCATAGCCAATTGCTTTTGCTGTTCCTTGCTTTATTAGCTTTTGCCAAGTAGTTCAGCTTTTACTAAGGGCACCCGGGTTTATGGCAGCAATATTTCTCGCAGTGTCAGAAATAAAATATCAAGCTAATAACAGACTCCCTGCTAATGTAAATTGCACAAGGAAGGCAATCTTATTCGGGAGGAAGTCCTACCAGGGAATGCTAAGTCTTGAGATTTTTGAAACAGCAGTCGGTGGGATTGGATACACTTTGCACTTGCTAAGAAGATAAAATAAATGATTTGTATTAAGTGGTAGCAGCTGCAGAAAAGAGCATTTTCCTACACCTGCCTCTTCCCAAGGGACTTAGGCGCTCCCAGAGGCTCAGGCAAAGGGGCAGAGGCTTAACCGTGGGACTTAGGGAGAGATTTCCTTTCTCTCCTCCCCCTCTCTTTTATTGCCACTTCTCAGTCTCGATGGATATAGCAAGCCGATCGGTTTCCCTCATGTGTTATAAAGAGGAACCCATTTTAGGATGATGAGGGATCTGGGAAGGAGGTCTCTTGGCAGTTTCTGAGATTTCCTCTTTCTTCCTCGTTACATTCAGGCACCTGCTGGGCAAACCTACCGCTGCCACTTGTTGCAGAAAATGTTGACAAGACTGAGGGAAGCTGAGGCTTGAAAGAACCAGAGGGAGCAAAGATGCTGCTTTTCTGTGCCATCAGGTCCCTGGGGACAGGCCCTGAGTGTTGTGCCTACTTTAGCTCTGAAGGGCCTGGGGCAGATGTGTCAGGGACTTCTGAGAAGATGGGGTTGTGTTCAAATGGAAAGGCCATTAAAGGCTGTGATTCCAGGCTTTGGGACACCTGGGAGGCTGAGAGGTGATCTCAGGAGAGGGAAAGGCCATGGGTGCTGGCTCAGCAATAAAGATCTGAAACTGCTGATGCTCTGTTGAGACCTGAAGCATGGGTGGTGGGGAAAAGCAGGCATCTTCTGATGCATGATTGCCCCAGCAACCAGAAGGCCCCACAATCTCTGGCTGATCTCTGACTACAGTCTGAACTGCTGTTCTTGCCCATCCTAGCATCATTGGAATCAGATGTCCATCTTTTCAACTGCAGAAGGTTGGCCTAGTTCTAATGTCCTTTGTATTTGATCCTAAAAGACAGGTCCCACCCTTATTACTTCCTCCCCACCTGGTCTGCCTCAGTAACTCACACAATCACTTGCCATTTCCACTGGAGAAAAATCGGAGGGAAATGCCAGGCTCCGTGTGAATCAAGTCAACCTCAGAAATAATCTCATTGACTCCTTGAAACAGTTATAGTGGCCCTGTGGAATAGGCAGCAGCTATTAGGGCCCCTGTTTTCTGGGTGAGGAAATAGGATCAGAGAAGTTAAATGGCTTACTCACATTTACACAGATAGCACAATACAACTGGGGTGAGATACGCTTTTCTGACTTCTCAATCTGTGATCCTTCTAACACCCCACCTTACCCAGGGGAGCCTTGCACTGTTACTGCACTGTCTGCACATGCTCAGAGAACTCTGCCCAAACCACTAAACCCACTGTGCCTCCATGCCACAGGACATGTGGTTGAGACACGAACAGCTCTGAGACCAAATGCCTGTCCCCAAGTGGGCAGGAGACAATGAAATTCTCTAGCTAGGACAGCAGTGGGAGGGAGCAGGAGCAGGTGGCACGTGGGCAGAGGCTTGTCCAGTAGATGTGGAAAGAGAAGCAGTCATGCTTTTGCGTGCAGGGAAGAAATGAGGACTTTGCTGACAGCCAAGGGTGATGGATGGTGTGGGAGACTGCATGGGGCATGAGTAGTAATGTGATAGAGGGTGCACATTACGGGCAATTCCAATTTGAATAAGTTATCAATGGAAAGAGGTAGAAGAGTGGAAAACTGTTTTATTAACCCCCTGAAGTTATGTTCGCAGCATTTTGAAAAAGTGTATGAATTGCCGTGAATTAAATCCTGGCGACAAATGCGGATGCTGGGAGAATCCCTGATTGCCCCTTCTGTAGCAGGCAATGTTTTATGGGGATGATTTAAAACAACAGTCTTATGTATTTTAAAACATCAAAGGAGGAAGAAAAAGCGCTCAGGGAGCATAGTGCATTTAGTTGCTCGTAAGTCAACTTTGCTATAAATCCTACCTATGATTTTCAGTGTTATCTGTTTTTCTTCTTTTGATAGTGTACATTTCTCTGGGCAGATTGCCTGGGGCTAAGATGCGTTTGTATATTATCCCAAGGAGTGTTTTACCAAGCCACTCCCTGGATGAGCATATAGCTCTAAATACAGGTAAGACAATGTATACCTTCTAAGCTGTTGCCACACTGACATTCCCTTTCACCCCCTGGCCCCCCCCGCCACCCATCGCCCCACCATCTGTACTCCCATTTCCGGAAGCAAAAGGTAAGGTAGAATACAAGACATGCATCCCAGCTTGAGGATTTGCACAGAGCTCTGGTGTCCTCCAGCGGACCTGACCTTGTTGTGCCAGAACTCTCTGATTATTTATCATCTTCGCCACCAAACTAGAGCTCCTTGAGGTCTTAGTCTCTGCGACATTGGGAACAGCATTCAGCTTGGAATCAGCGGTTCTTGGTTGTATTTTGAGAGCTGCTGCAGACTGGCTGTGTACTTAGTGTATCAGGAGCTCGTGATTTCCTCACCCATTGAAAGGGAGATAACATTGCCCAACCTCCCTGACTCAAGAGGTTGGATAATAGGAAGTGAGAGAAGGGAAGTAGTGAAGAAGAGTGGAGTTGTTTCAGAAGGGTTTGTGGAGGGGGTGAGAAGGTACTGGGGTGCTGTGTAGTTTCCATATATTATCTTACTTAACTCGTAAGTGTATGGGATAGGTATTCCCATTTTGTAGATGAGGAAACTGACGTTCTGAGAGATTAACTGAATCACTCCAGGAAAAATATATCTGAAGTCAGTTGAGCCCAGGTGTGGGTGGTGTCAAAGCTTGTGTTTTTCACCACACTGGGTCCTCTGTGTTTTCCCAGATACAGGACTATTTATTACCATCACCTGGGAAGAGCTTAGAAATGCTAAGTCTTGGTTCAGCCTACACCTGTGTTTTCAGAGCTATGGTTATCAAGATTCCCAGGAGATTCCTATACACATTCTAAGTTGAGAAGCATAGCACTTGGGGACGAAAGCCTCTCCTACTTGAATCTGACCCCTCCATTTGTTGACCAGTTGACATTAACAAGTCTGTATCTTAGTTTACTCTTTCAAGGAGATAAGAGTGATAAGAATTTCCAAGATGTGGAAATGCCTAACACAGCATTCCACTTAACACATGAAACAAGAAGTTCACTGCCTGTCTCACTAGACGTGGCCTGTAAGTTTGCTCAGGAAGCATGGGAGAAACTAACATCTTTTTCTTAATCTTCACTCTTACCCCATATGATTCTTGGGGATGAGGAAAGCGTTAGCTTGGAGTATAAGGCTGGATATCATTCTTTAGGGCAATGCTTCTCAAAGTGTGGTCCCCAGACCAACAACGTCTGTATCACTTGGGAACCTATTGGAAATACAGAATCTCAGGCCAGCACCCTAGACCTGCTGAAATAGAAACTCTGGGTGTGAAATCCACCTCTCTGTGTTTTCATGAGCTCTGTGGGTGACTGGAGCTCACCACCACTGTAGGGGCTTAGAGATCAGACACCTGAGGAGTGGCTGGTGGGGATAAGATATTTGCAGGTGCTTGACTCCAGAGGCTGTCCTTTGTGGCAGACCCCAAGTGTTCCAGTGGGCACCAAGGTCATGTTGCAATTAAACGATAACATAAAGGTGGTCACTGTGCAGAGGGCACACAGGCAGCCAATTCATTAACCAAGAGCAACTTCCTGTAAATTAAAAATTGTTAATGATCAGCTTTGAAGCATTGAGAGCCTATCAGGGACCACATGCCTGGAATGAGCATTTACCATATGGTGCCTTTAGAGGCTAATATTGATTCTCATTATTTTAAACGATCACAAACATTGCAGGTGTTTTATAGTAATCTTCATTGTCTAATTAGAACATGCATGAAACGAGCTCATTGCGCCTGCTAACGAATATTGATTCAAACAGCAGATCCCTGGTGCAGGGGCAAGACTGGGGTTGTCAGGCCAAATTGCCAGCCAGTGCCACCCCTTTATTTCCCTAAGTTATTAATCCTGGGGATACAGGGCATTTTGACAGGCAGTCATCCATGGGGGACCTGACCTGATTTGGGCCTGCTCCAGCCTTCAATGCCTATTCCCATCAGGATATTAGCTGGGAAATTTGGAATGAGTGTCAGCAATTTTGTAGCCCATTCTTCCTTTCCAAGCCCCCATTTACCTTCTTCCCCAATTCCTATGTCTTATTCATTTTAAAGCAGCTCTCTATCTAAATGCTTTAGGAGAAATCTGGATTGTGTGTCACTCATTTTAGCTTTCAAGTGCATGTGGTCTAGTTATAGCCTTTCAGTTGCTTTATGTCTTAGTATTATTTCTCTAACAAGACCGTAAGCTCCTTGAAGACAAGAGATACATCCCATCCTTGCTTTGTGTTCCCCCTCAAGGGCTAGCAAGTGCTTCATAGACACTCGATATAGGATAGCTATTGTTACCAGTATTATTCCTAGTCATTGTCAAATGAATGAATAACACAACTCAGGGTGATACTGCGTGCTCAGTGGGTGTTTCATATATGCATGCATATTTTAATTTATTAATTGAACACAATTTACTGAGCATTAATTATGGCATGGGGAAAGAGCTATGGGACACCTGGATCTTGCCAACTTGAAACTCCAGATATCCCTGGGGAGAAGTCTGTTAGAGTGTGGTATGATAACTATTACAATTACACCGTGGCTCACACCTGTAATCCTAGCACTTTGGGAGGCTGAGGCAGGTGGATCACCTGATGTCAGGAGTTTGAGACTAGTCTGGCCAACATGGTGAAACTCTGTCTCTACTAAAAATTCAAAAAATTAGCCAGGAATGGTGGTGCATGCCTGTAATCCCAGCTACTCTGGAGGCTGACAGGAGAATCGCTTGAACCTGGGAGGCGGAGGTTGCAGTGAGCCGAGGTCACGCCATTGTACTCCAGCCTGGGCAAGAAGAGTGAAACTCCATCTAAAAAAAAAAAAATTAAAAAATTAAAAAAAAGAAATTGTTAGAAGAAGATTCTTTGAGAAAGAGCCCTGAATGCAGGCTAGGGTGACCAGGGAAAGATTCCTGAGCCCAGTGCTGAAGGACAAATAGTAAGGGGAGAGATAAGGGGAGGGAAGAGTGCCCCCATAAAAGCATGTAGGAGTTAGGGCTTTGGGGGCAGTGAGTGTGGCCTGAGCAGGGTTTGTGTGTGGAAGAGAGGCAGGGACTTGTGTTTGGGGCCAAAGAGGGAAGCAGAGGCTGGATTATGGAAGGTTTTGTCTACCATGCAAAGAAACTAGGATTTTATTCTGAAGGTGAAGGGTCTATATTAAGAGAGTTAGATTTGCATTTTGTTCAACAATTTGTAAAAGATTTATGTTTTCAGAAAAATCACCCTGGTAACACTGCAGAGGTGGAAACAGGAGGCAGGGAGATTATTAATCACCTGTATGAGAACGGATGAAAGTCTGAGCTCAGGCAGTGAGATGGAGGGAACAATGTAGACATATTTAGGGTGTGAGGGTTCCATACAAGGTGAGAACATTATATGCTTTTCTTTCCTTGCTTCTGAAAAGATTAAAATAGAAAAATCTGGAGAATAAAACAAACCCCTAAAAACCTGTTACCCAGAATGAACAAATATTTGCATTGTATCTTGTGTGCTTCAAATCTATTTTTATTATAAAAATAAATTACAATGAAGTTTCTCCACTTAGTTCCATCCACTACTCCACTGCCAGAGGCCACCTTTGCCAAGAGCTGGCATTTATCATTGCAGTCCAGACTTTCCTACGTTAGTCTCATTTTTAAGTGTTCATAACAGAAATAGTTTCTATAGTTTTCTGCAAATTGTTCTACATAGTGTTGACATGTTTAGCTTGAGGACGTCTATTTTTGCCTGCTGTATAGTGTTCTATCAATAAATATACTACATCCCTTTCTTCTAGTAGTAGACATTTAGATTGTTTACAGTTATTAGCTTTTGTAAACATTTCCGTTAGTGTGAACATTTTTTTTTTTGCATACATGTATGAGGAACTTTCTAGGGCATATACTAGAAATGGAATTTTTATTCTTAAGGAATACATATTTTCTTTTCTTTTCTTTTCCTTTCCTTCCTTTCATTTCATTTCGTTTCATTTCGTTTGGTTTCTTTTGAGACAGAGTCTCACTCTGTCACCCGGCCTGGAGTGCAGTGGCTCGATCTCAGCTCACTGCAACCTCTGCCTTCCAGGTTGAGGCAATTCTCCTGCCTCAGCCTCCTGAGTTGCTGGGTTTACAGGCACATGCCACCACACCTGGCTAATTTTTGTATTTTTAGTAGAGACAGGGTTTCACCATATTGGTCAGGCTGGTCTCGAACTCCTGACCTCGTGATCCACCTGCCTTGGCTTCTCAAAGTGCTGGGATTACAGGCATGAGCCACTGTGCCCAGCAGGAATACATATTTTCAAATTTATTACATACTGCCAAAGACTTTCTAAGTGATTGTACCAACTTAAATTCCCACCAACAGTAGACATTCTCTTTCTCCACATCTTTGCCAACGCTTGCTATTATGGGCCTTATAAATTTTGCCACGCTGAGTGATTTTTCTTTGCATTTCTTTGATTACCAGATGGAAAGAACAACTTTTTATCAGGGTATTGGTCTTAAGGTTCCCTTTGCTGTGAGTTACTTCTTCATATGCTTTGCTTATTTTCTCTTGGTTTGTCATTATTTTTTCTAGATTTGTTGGAATTCTTCATATTTATTATTCTGGATAGCCAATCCTTTAACTGGATAGGATTATATAATATCTTTTCCCAGTGTATCTCTTGGTCATTTAACTTTTTGGTATCTTTTGCCAAAGAGAGGTTTTAAAATTTTGATGTTAGCAAATGTATTAATTTGGCCCTGTATAGGTTGCATTTTTTTAATGCTTTATTTAAAAAAAATCTTCTCCTATTTTAATGTCATAAAGGTAATAGGCATTGCCATACAAAAATTAGCCGGGCATGGTGGCGGGTGCCTGTAGTTCCAGCTACTTGAGAGGCTGAACCCAGGATGCAGAGGTTGCGGTGAGCCAAGATCGCACCACTGCACTCCAGCCTAGGCAACAGAGGGAGACTCTGTCTCAAAAATAAATAAATAAATAGATAGTAGGCATTGTCTTATACTTTCTTTTAATAGTCTTAAAGTTTTTCTTCTGACCATTAGGCCTTTAGTGCAGCAGAATATATATCTGTGTGTGGTACAAGAGGTAGAGAATATGATTCTATTATTTATTTTCTTCTTTAAAAGCCAATTGCCCCACCGTATTTGTTGAGCAGTCCATCCTCTGCTCACTAACTTACAGTGCTCTTGCATTATGTACCCAGCTCTGCGATATGTCCTTTTCTCTTGGAAGGCCTCTTTCCTGTCTCTTGGTCTATGTGTTTCCACTGGGTAGACACTAGAAAGAAGCCAATACTTTACCCTGTCCCCCATGCTCATATAGCACCATTGGTGATCTTCTCTTAGTAACTCTAGATAGCTCCAGTTGAGTCTGAGCCCACCATAACCCCTGGTTGAAGAAATTTGGTCTCCTGGCTGAGCTCCTCATGGCAGGGATTTATCCTCCACACTGTTAACAGGCTTTGTATGGACATCAGGACACAAAAAGCAACTCCTTGGCTTTTCTGCCATCTCAGAAATCACCTTGAGATAAAAGAAGAGAGATTTGCGTTTGACTGAGGGAATGAGTGAGGACGTAAGGGGAAAACATCTCAGCAGTTGCAGGCTCTGTGGCACCTGAGACCTAGATCTAAGCAGAGGGCACGGCTGGCAGCTGGGCAGGCCCTTGGGGGGCTTGCTGTCATCAGGAAGGCTCAGCAAAGCCACAGAAGTCAGGCTTCGTCTTTCTCTAACTCGGGGAGGGAAGCTGTTTTGCTCCCCTCGAATTTGCATGTGCAACCTGCTCCTGTCAACACAGTGATCCAAGAGCATGGGCCATTGGAAGGAGGATGGGATTGGCCTGGGAATTTCTCACTCTTCCTTAAGGTTGTGAACAGGGAGTAAGGATGGATCACGTTCCCTGAAAAAGGTGCAATATTCTAGATTCTTAGGACTGGAGGGTCGTACCAGATGATCTTGTCCAACATGGATTTTTATTGTTATAGATAAGGAAACTGGATTGGAGAGAGGCTGAGTAGCTAGTCCAGATTATAATGCTAAGTAAAGGTGGAGAAAGAACAAGATCCCAGGTTTCTGGTTCCCGCACAGGTTACTTTTCACACCACTCCTCTCTTTGACTAGAGCGTCTTAGTCCATTTGGGCTGCTGTAACAAAATACTATAGACTGAGTGGCTTGTAAACAACAGAAATTTATTTGTCACAGTTCTGGAGGCTGGAAAGCTCAAGATCAAGGCACCAGCAGGTTCTGTGTCTGGTGAGGGCCTGCTTTCTGGAAAGTTCATAGATGGCATTTTCTTGCTGTGTCCTCACATGGTAGAAGGGGCAAGGCAGCTCTCTGGGGCCTCTTTTATAAGACGTTAGTCCTGTTCATGAGGATATTACTCTCACAATCTAACTACCTACAAAGGCTGGGGTCACACTGGTGATCAGGTTTTAACACAGGAATTTCGGGGGACACAAACATTTAGACCATAAGAAAAAACAATTTTGAAGAAAACAAAAATCTGCAAACATTTTAAATGTATGTCCCTTCCTCTAGTGGCCTGAAAAGGTTAAAGGGGTCTAGGCATTTGGGACTAAGGGAGAGACAGCAATGCCAGAGATGTTTGTACCTGCAAATAGGCAATTTGTATATCCTTGGAGATGAGCCTCAGGGGAGATACAGATTGAAATTTGTAAGGAGAGAATAAAAACCTACAGTCCTGAGCTTCTGGTTTCTCATAGAAAAAGGCAGTTGGAGTGCACTGGGTAGTTTATGAAGGCATACTTCAGTTTATGATTATATTCCTTAAAAAGGCCATTTATAAACCAGATCTCTAAAAATGAAGTCCTTTTGTTTCTCATTGACCTGCACTATTATTTGAAAAGTCTTCTAGTTTCGTTTCTGAGTAGTATTTACTTGTAAGTGACTGTTCACACTGTGTTTTTAGGTTCTTTTGTTGCCATCTAATAGATTTGCCCCAAAGGAAAGCTAATGTTAATGAAAATCTGTTTGCAATAGGAAGCATCCATTTGAAATACAAATAATCATATAACTTACTTTTCTCTGTATCTTCAAACGGAGGAAGTTCTGTAGACATCTGGAGTTTGGAAGAGAAAATGGCACAGTATCACATCCATTGTATTTCATTGGTCAAAGCAGCCATAGGACCCAGAGGATATAGACCCTGCCTCTTGATGAGAGAAGTATGAAAGAATGTGTGGTTGCCACACTTCCTTTCCCTGTGAAATTCAGAGCAGACATTTGCCCCAGACTGTTGCCCCAGCCTCTCCCCTCTAGCCACCCCCGGTCTATTAAAACCAAATCATCCGTCTTTGAGAGATGAGATGCTAAAGTCTCACTTCCTCTTTCTGCTCCCCATGCAGCTAAATGCTTAGTACTCAGTCCTAAAACAGATACAATCTTGAATGATCATTGGGACAGTTTTCAAAAGAATTGTCCCTCAGCTGTTAGAGTACTTTTGGATACATGAAGTGTTCTAGGACTAGGTTTCCCTGTTTGTAGAAGAGCTTACACCACTTTTTGGCATCCAGTGTCTTACCATATCTGAAAGATGTGTGTTTGCTTAACATTCTCTCTTTATTCCAAGTGACTATTATGAAATAAAAATTCAACAACCAGTTAGAAGGTTTATGTGCTCTCTGAAGGAACAAGGACTAGAAAATCTCTGCAGGGATCAGGCTTTTAGTTGAATAAGACATTGGAGTAAAGTAAGAAGACAGAGGTGGCAGCTACCGAAGGACCGGGGGAATTGACTTTCCAGGTTGAGACCTGAGTGGTCAGCACACAAGTCTCAGGGAGTGACACTGAACAAGGTGAGGCAGAGAAACGAGGAGACCCTACCTAGAACCAGGGGAAGAAGAAAGAGGCTGCAGCCACCACCTATGTGTGAGCCCTCCCCATCTTCTGAAAATTCTCCATCAAGCCAACATTACCTCTTTGCCTGGGTTGTAACCATAGACACCTAATTGGTTTCCTCATGTTCTTAACTAAGTTCATGTTTTCAAAACAAAATCTTGTCATGTTATATCCACCCTTCTCCCCTGCCAAAGCTTCCAAAACTCTTAGGATAAAAACAAAACCACATAAGGCTGCCTATCTGGTTCCCCCATCTCACCCTTTGGGGAGCACAGTGAGAGATGGAAGAACAAGGTAGACAGAGCTGGGTCATGCCATAGGCTCTAACTATAGTGACTTCTTTTTTTTTTTTTTTTTTATCAGGCCTCATATGAAACCACTTCTTTCAGTCATAGAGCCTTTTTGTTCTGAGATGGAGTCTCACTTTATCACCCAGGCTGGAGTGCAGTGGCAGAATCTTGGCTCACTGCAATCTCCACCTCCCTTGTTCAAGTGGTTTTCCCACCTCTCAGCCTCCCTAGTAGCTGGGATTACAGGCATGCACCACCATGCCTGGCTAATTTTTGTATTTTTTAGTAGAGACAGGGTTTTGCCATGTTGGCCAGGTTGGTCTTGAAATCCTGGCCTCAAGTGATCCGCCCACCTCAGCCTCCCAAAGTGCTGGGGTTACAGGCATGAGCCACCATGCCCTGCCGACAGAGCTTTTATATATGCTGTTCCCTCTATGTAGAATGCTTTTCCTTTTCTCCTTTTCTGAGATTTTACGGATACTTCATTCATCAATCTTTAATGCATGATTGGTAAGGAGAGTTGAGACATTCAGAGAATCATACAACTGTAGTAGGAAAGAGGCTAGCTCCAGCTGCTTCCAGCACCAGGCAACAATTAAGCTCTTTCATTCATTGTAGCATTCAGGTTTGTTCTATTTGTGGTGGAAATTGGCTAAACCTGAGGGCAACCTTAAACTTTTCTGTAAAGGCAGCCTCAGAAACAGGTGGGGAAAAATCTTAGTTCTGGAGAATATGTTTGATGAGAGAGGAGAATTTCATAAATATGAATGCAAAGGGAAAGGACAGTTATTAACACAGAAATTCTCACCCACTTTGCCTTTATGAGCTGGGTTGGCTTCTCTCTTCTCAGATGATCTTACATGGATCCTAGCTTTCTGAATTTTACCTAGATGTGATTTATCCTGGGTCACCCAGTGAGTTAATAAGAGAGATGGGATTAGAATCCAAGCCTCGTAACAACTAGTCCAACTTGCCCTTATTCTCCTGATGAATATGGGCAGTCAGGAATAGACATGAGATATTTCAATTCTATGCCTCACCTCAAATGTCTACAAGGAACCAAATATATATTGCTTTCCTCAATCCTAGAAAGGGATAAACTTGGTACTCCTCCCAGGTCTTTAGTGACTCCCATACCCTTTTGGCCCCTGCTTCCCCCTTCAAATTCTCTGCTTTTGCATTCACCCAGTCTCCCTCCAAGTGGAAACTCATTCCTCGGGGTAATCAATGTCCCTCTCAGCCAGCACCCGTTACCAGGGAAACCATTCCAGGCAGCTGACTTTGGCTTATTGAGATGCAGCTGCAGAACCCAGGGCCTGTGTGAGGGCAACTGCTATCAGAATGGGCAGTTTTTGGCAACTCTGGAGTGTATTGTACCAAATGGGACATAGTAATTATGTATTTGTGGCTTTCATTATATGCCAGTTTAATTGTCACAAATTCATTGTTGTTTCTAAGTTTTTATTATTATTTTTTTTCTGGACTACTCAGCAAAAGAGGGAAATTGGTGCCATAGGGCAGGTTTCTTTCTGGAAGAGACACTCACTTGGATGAAAAAATAAATGCAGTGACTTAATGTCATTTGATTGGTCAGGAAGTTTTCCCTATATGGTAGGGGAACAACTCTGACATGGGTGCCTCTGGGCCCTCACCAAGGGCCTCGAGCTGTGTCGATATGAAAATCAACAATAGAAGGTAAGTTGGGTTTGGCATGATGGGCTGTCATTCCCCTTGAAGAGAGGGGTATATTGGTCAGTTTTCATGCTGCTGATAAATACATACCTGAGACCAGATGGTTTACAAAGGACAGAGATTTAATGGAAAACTCATGGTTCCACATGCCTGGGGAAGCCTCACAATCATGGCAGGAGACAAGGAGGAGCAAGTCACATCTTACGTGGATGGTAGCAGGCAAAAAGAGAGAGCTTGTGCAGGCAAACTCCCATTTTTCAGAAAACCCTCAGATCTCGTGAAACTCATTCATTATCATGAGAACAGCTAGGGAAAGACCTGCCCCCATAATTCAATCACCTCCCAACAGGTTCTTCCCGCCACATGTGGGAATTGTGGGAGTTACAATTCAAGATGAGATTTGGGTGGGGACACAGAGCCAAACCATATTAAGGAATCTTAAAAAGACTTGGAGGTCATGGTCCCTTGTCTTTTTAAGCTTTGTTTCCCTACTGGTGAATCTTTGGCTGTGGGGCTGTAGGTTTCTGAAGTTGGACTTTTTTTCTAAAATGATATCTTTACCCTGTCCCTTGCTCATGACAGCTTGGAAGCATGGCTTCTCTTATTTTAAGCATAGCCAATACAGAAGGCTTCAATGTATATGTGGAATAATTAAGCCAGGTGATTTTAATCATTTCACTAGGAAGAATTCTGTTTTTTTACCAAAGGGCTCAACATTGGATTCATTAAGATAGCCAGCTCTTCACATGAATCTATGATATGGTGGATATGGTCATCTTAAATGCAACTTTCCTGGAAGTTTATCAACTGAATATTAACAATAGCAATCATAATAACAATAGCTAACTTAGACTGAGTGTGTATGATATGACAGCATCCTATATCATCTTTTCAGCCTTTACTTAGAGCAAGATATGGTTGCACTATATCTCATGCCTCCCATAGAAAGGCTGCAGAGAGAGTCTCTGTTCAGTTCTCAAGTCAGGTAAGATGGTGGTGTTGAGAATATAAGACAGAAAACCTGAGTTCCAGTCCTGGGCACAACTCTTACTAGTTTGTGGGTCCTGGAGCCCATTGCTTAAGCTCTTTGAATCTTCATTTTATTTTGGGAAAAGAGAGAGAGAGAAACAAGTCAAAAGTGTTTTGGGGAGTGCTGTTGGGGGTGGTGGTAATGAAGATGCTAGCTAGGCTAACATTTACTGAGTGCTTACCATGTACTAAGCATGGTGGTAAGCACCGTGCGTGGATTATCTCATTTAATTTTCACAGCAATCCCATGGTACTTTATCAGCTCCATTTTCCTGATGGGAAACTGAGGCCAGAGTGGTTACACAGCAACTAAGTTATGGAACCAGGATTCTAAACCATGAAATTTACCTACAAAGCAGTCCCCGTCTCTCTGTTGCTGATTGAATTAATAACTTTAGTCTTTGCTGCTATTCTGAGAGGGCTGGTATAACTGCTTGCTTCAAGAACTCTTAAAAGGGACTGGCTTCTCCAGTGCATACTGAGCCTAAGATTTCTGGGGAGAAGTCGCATTTCTCCTCTCTTTACTACGTCAGTTCATCTTAGTGGCTGCATTTGTGGCTAAGAACGTTTGGGTAGTTATGCTTCCAGCTGGTTGCTGCCCAGCTATGATGCTTGGATGATCATCCTCATTTGATCCTGTCTCTTGGGATAAATCTCAAGCTTTGGGCTTGGTGACAGTCAGAGTTTCTTGCCTTATCTGAGCATTCTGTTCAAAGTTCACTGTTGCTTGGAAGGACCCTGTGTCATGCATTATTCATAAGGGTGGACGAGCTCTGGGCCAATGCCCAGGCCTTAGAAGAATGCATCTGGTAGAGCCAAGAAAATTCAGAAAGGAGCCTTGAAAGAATTTAGCATGGTCACCATTGCTCAAGCCATCTCTTATTTTTGGTTTGTATGGTAATATATGTATTTATTATAGGAAGAGATTTACATTCTTTTCTTTTATACTAATAATTTAAGCCAGTTTATAGGAATAGGTAGGTGGAGAAATGTAATTCATTACTGTGTTAGTGGGTCTACAGCCCATTTTGTAGGGCCATTATATTTTTTTTCAGATAGAACTTATTTAAAGAAAATGATTTTCAAAGCTGATATTAAGTCAGATTCTGTGACAAGTACTCAGTGGTTCTCAACCTTGGCTGCACATTGGAATCAATGGGGAGCTTTAAAAAATTCTGATGTATGGTTCTCACCCCCTAGAGAGTCTGGTTTTAATTAGTCTCAGGTGTGGCCTGGGCATTGGAATTCTTAAAGGCTCACCAGGTGATTCTAATGTGCAGCCAGGCAGGGCTGGCTTTGTGGGCAGTCACAGAGGGCCTCATGCTCAGAAGGGCCCCATACTTGGCTTAATGCTCTGCCATTGCTTTCTTTAAATTCTTAATAATTTTCCAACAAAGGATTACCTGTTTTCCTTTTGTGCTGAGCCCTGAACATTATGAAGATTGTTCTGCAGCTAGGGTTGAGCTACTGGATTAGAATAACATCCCCATATAAGAAAACACTCCTTGCATGCCAGCTTATGGTCCTTTTAGGAGCAACATGTCAATCAAGCAAAGCACTGGTGCCCAGGAGGGTGTGGACAGTGCCTTGGTAATACTGCACCCTGCGGTACCTACTTTTCTTTCCAAGAGACTTTGAAAAACTGTTTCTGAGATAGTTCTTAACCTTGCTCTGAAGTACTGGTTGGGAAGTACACACTTGTATTACTAGACACAGCGCCAAGGGCCTGGCATGAGCCCATCTATCTAGGTGGATCTCTCTCTGCGGAGATGTTGGCAGGTGGACTCGCTGTGGTTGCCCTGAACCCTCCCGCCTTCTCCAGAACCTTATTCTGTCAATTTCCCCCTGTCTCTCTTACATTTTAAATCTCTCCTTTTCTTCTGGCACTTTTCCCCAACCTAAAAATAACTTCTCTCAAAGTACTGTATCCTTCACCAAGAACCTTTTAGGAAGAGTAACTGCCCCTCACTGTCTTCATGTTCTCATAACCATTCCTTAACTCTTTGCAGCTTAGCTCCCAATACCCCAGCTTCCTGAAAGGGTTTTCTTCAAGGCTTCTAGTTCCCTCCTGATTGCAAAATTCCTTATCTCACACCCCATCTTGAGCTTCTCTAGGGAATCTGACAGTGCTCAGTGATTTTTCCACCTTGTTAAAGATGCAAGTTCATGCCCCACCCTCCCAGTTCCTGTCATTGTTTAAAAATTCTTCTGGTGATTCTTATGCATGCAAATGTTTAAGACCACTGCTTTATGTATATTTACTGAATAAATTTCACCCTAACACTTGTAAGACTTGATGTGCTTGCTTTTAGTTTCTAACATAAGGCGTTGGCTTTATGTCTTAGTTATGCACTACTGATAGGTGGTTAAGATTAATGATTAAAAGCATGGGATCTGGAGCCACTCTGCCTAAGTTGGAATTCTAGCTCTCTCATTTACTCTCTGTGTAGCTCTGGGTGCCTTGTTTGTTTATCTTCATAATGGGATAATAATAGCACTTACCCCACAAGGTTATGCTAGATTTGGATGAGTTAATACATGTAAGGTGTTTAGAACAGTGCCTGCACGTAGTAAGGGTTCAAGAAAAGTTAGTTTTTAGATTGTATATGTATGCTTTAAAAAATATATTTACATTTAAATTTTCTTTCTATCCAGAGTCAAAGTTAAGATGATCAGCAGAGGAACTCCAAACCTGATGGGTTTCTATTTTTGGCAGCTCTCCGGGTAGTTAATTGCTCCTGATGCGGTTACTTGGGAAAGTTGTCTTTTCCCTTTGAGTTTAAAGCCATAAACCTCAACTACTTTTTTCTCAGGTGCCCCAGTCCACTGAGGTATATGTCATCCTCCCAACAGCAATGATGATTTCTCACCCCAGTGGTTCTCAGGTGATGCTCCTCAGCCAACTGGGATTCGCTGATTGATTATCATCTATGATATTACACACAGCCTGGTAGCGTTGAGTTAATTTTAACATGGCCAACAAGAAAGCATTCAAGGCTGGAGAATGAATAACTGTAACTGAATCTTAGCCCTTTCTGAACTAACCACTTCAGGATCACTTGGCTATTAAAAAATTACCAATAGCATCCAGGTCCCACTCCAGATCAATGAAATAAAAATATTTGGGCATGAGTCCTGATACAGGTATATATTAAAAGCTTCCTGAATTATTCTAATGTGCTACCAGAGTTGAGAGTCATTGATGTAGAGTAAGACGTGGGATTCCATATTAGGAAGGAGGGAATGGGACTAAGTTTCTTGGGAAAAGAAACAAGCCCTGTATCTGTTGACCTGTACAAGTTTCTTAGATAAAGTGGCCCAAATATATTGAAAGAGAATAGTCTGTGAGGGGCCAAGAGGGAGATGGGGATGAAATAGATAATTTAATGGGTCATCTCTCCTGTAGTTAATTTCTCTAGATCTCGTGTGCTATATTGATTTTGTAAATAGCTATTGTTACATCTGCCCCTTCTGCCTGTGGGAACTGGTGGATCTTAAAAAATTGAATTGGGTGAGAGTGTAGATTAATCAATACCAAGATTTATTGACTTGGGACATTTATATTAACTGTAGTGAAGTTAGGAATAATTTGAACCTTTTCAATGCTTAAGTGGCATAGTGTATTATC
Organism: Cheracebus regulus; assembly: GCA_963574635.1. Taxonomy (NCBI): domain Eukaryota; kingdom Metazoa; phylum Chordata; class Mammalia; order Primates; family Pitheciidae; genus Cheracebus; species Cheracebus regulus. The sequence goes on along the minus strand of CAUYQU010089075.1, from coordinate 111,851 downwards.
TGTGGCATATTTTGAAAATATCCTTCATGGATTTGGCACAGCTCTCACCTCCACTTCCTAAAATGACTCCCTTTACTTGTGAAGCTGTTAGGATTTATATTATAGTAGCAATCACATCAAGGTACTTTTCAAAGGCAAGTGAAAATCATAAGAAGAAACCATACTCTCTGCTTGCTCCTAACTTCTTTCAGCTTCCTCCCTTTGAAACACATTCTTTTTTTCAACTGGGGTTAGGTTTTCGGTGAGTTTAAATTCAGGAACAGAAACTAGAGATATGCATATCTTAAAATTTTGTTCTTTGTGGAAAATTTTGCCTACTGCTTTTTAAAAAGTCAACAACTACTTTGTTTAATTAATTAATTAATGCCTCTCCTTTTAACAAGGAGGGGTTATACCATCTTTTTCCAAAGGGCATAAATTAGAACACTTTAAACACAACCTGTTCTTAACAGGGATGTTTTTCATATCTATTAAGAAGGAAAGAATTTTGAGTTGTATAGTCATGGTGAGAGGGATATATCTATAATTATTCAGTTATCCTGTCTCTTTTCGTGCTCTTATAAAAATTGAATAAATCTGTAAGAATTTGGTGGTGTTTTAGGGATATAGTTTATGCTTATCAGCTAGATCAGAGCTCACTGTTCTCCCTAGGAACTGTACACTTGACTTTGGACTTCGTAAACAGCTTATAAGACCCTCTAAAATGATAAAAAAAAAGATGCTATATTCACATGAGGGATTGTGGTAGTGGGGAATACTATTGAGGGAAGACTTTTGCTTGTTTCTTCAGGAGCAGAGCAGCAAAATATAAGGTGTGGAGAGTCAGGTTGCTTGGGCATGACTTGAGTCCATAGGTATTGCATGATAAAAATTAGATTGGTCCTGATGATTTGCACTCAGTGAGTCCTCTTTGTTGGTAAAGAAGTAAGATCCTCTTGTCAATCTGCCAGGCCTCCTGTCTTCCTCTTTGCCCTTTACCCACCTCATTGAGGGAATCTTTGAGTCAGGAAGGTCATTCCTGCTGCAGGCTGCCAGCTGCCTACCTGCCCCTCCTGGTCCAGCCTGGCCCACAGATAATCTGCTCATCATCTGTGACTTCTTGGCAAGGGCTTACAGGTCATGAGCATTCACTCTGCACGGCCCGCCATGAAGCACTCCTCTAACCTCTGATGTAGATAAGCGCTTGCCAAGCCCAAGTCTTAAGTGCTTGGCAAATGATAGCTATGCCTCATTTATTTCCTTTTAAAGATGGGCTAAGCAAGGGCAAAAAGAGTGAACGATAATGATGGTGAAGAAGACAACTTTTAATTGAGAACCAATGACATGACAAGTCCTGGATTCTATCAGGCATAGCTGCTGTTTCGTTAAATTATCATAAACATGAAACAAAATAGCTATTATCCCCACTTTAGTTATGATAAGACTGAGGCACACACAGGTTGACTAAATGACTCATACAGCTAGTCAGTGTCAGAATCTCAACTTGAACTCAGCCCTGACTTCCAAGCTCACTGTGATGCTCTGCTCAGATCTTTCCTGTTCAGCCCATGACTCGGTGCTATCTGGCTGGAGAGTCTGCTGTGTGTTCTGTCCTCTGAGTGACTAGGGAGGCTCGCTCTTCCATGTATCCACTATGAACTTGACTTCTCAAGGCTCCTGATTAAGAGCATGCAATTCTGAAATCATCTAGGGCTTCTCTTATTCTGTGTTGTCCAAAGCTTCCCTCATGATTTTCCTGGAGGATAAGATGCTCTTCAGATAAACTGCTTATTGTTTTTGAGAACCTCCCTTCTCAAATTCTTGCCAAGATTTCTTCTATGGAGCCCTTATGCAGCCCACTCAAGTGAGGGCTCTCGGGAGCCTCTTCTTCCATAGCGCTTTATTCTTTCTGAGATACAGGCACTATGTTGACTTCACCAAAGAGACAGTCAGGTCACACCTGGATATCATAACTCGTAGCCCTGGGGCCTTGTCCTCGGTCACACTGCCCGCCAGTCACCATCTTCAGCATGTATATATACTTGAGTGCATAAGATAGGCTTTTATTTCTTCCATGATTTGCCTTAGGACAAATCAAAGAAAGCTTGGCTAATAACTTGCAGTGCTACTGAGAAAAGAGACCAGGGCTTCTAGCCCATGTTAAAAAGGAGAACTCTGGCCTTGGGATAGGTAAGGTAGGAGGCTACAGTGGGAGAGAGTTTAGGCAGAGTGACATCAGCCATTTTACTGTATGTGTAGCTGGAAGGCAGATCATGGACTTCAAACTTCAACAGTGATAGAACTTGCTGTCCAAAGCACCTGCTAAACAACAGTCTCAGAAACAAGGCATGTCCATTGTGAGGTTTGTAGGTGCTAAAACTTCCACTTATTTTATAATGAAAAAGAAAAATTTTAAGATGAATATATTTTTACCTATTTTTATATGTGGAAAATAATCTGATATCAGATGGATACATGTGTCGTATGTATCCTGAAAGGAGGGCATGTTTGATGTCCATACTTCTATATGTTTATTGGTCTTCAGTGAACTGGCACTCATTACGTTTTAGTTGTGCCTAGGTAAATGGATCTGTGGGTTAAATGATCTAGTTTTCATGAAACAACCTCCACAAAATAGATAGCTGTCTTATACAAATTCCCCCAAAGAAACTGTGGGTGAAGAAGAAACCAGTACTATCTGTGAGCAACAGTGAAGTAGCCAAGCTATCATTCCTTTTTTTTTGAGACAGAGCCTCACATTGTCACCCAGGCTGTGGTACAGTGGCGTCATCTTAGCTCACTACAGTCTCCGACTCCCGAGTTCCAGCAATTCTTCTGCCTTAGCCTCCCGAGTAACTGGGACTGCAGGCATGTGCCACCATGCCAAGCTAATTTTTTTGTATTTTTGGTAGAGACGGGGTTTCACCATGTTGGCCAGGATGGTCTCAATCTCCTGAATTTGTGATCTGCTCACCTTGGCCTCCCAAAGTGCTGGGATTACAGGCATGAGCCACCGCACCCAGCCCAAGCTATCATTTCTACTCCTTATTTGTCCAGCTGTATTCCACAGTGAGAACACTAAATGTACATTCAGAACTGACAAACTCAGCCCCTCCAGAAATCAAGGAGACCATTTGAAATACAAATTTGTTTTCACTATTGTTAATGATGAACCTTTCTGTAAGTTTCACTGAGCCTTAAAATGTTGCCTAGCAATACAATGGAACCAACAGGATTAGCAAGAAAATTTTTAAAGAGGCTGTGCACAGTGGCTCACGCCTATAATCCCAGCACTTTAGGAGGCCGAGGCAGGCGGATCACCTGCGGTCAAGAGTTCGAGACCAGCCTGACCAACATGGAGAAACCCCGTCTCTATTAAAAATTCAAAATTAGCCAGGTGTGGTGCCACATGCCTATAATCCCAGCTACTTGGGAGGCTGAGGCAGGAGAATCACTTGAACCTGGAAGGTGGAGGTTGTGGTGAGCCAAGATCTCACCATTGCACTCCAGCCTGGGCAAGAAGAGCAAAAGTCTGTCTCAAAATAATAACAATATAATAATTTAATCTACCTCTCATTCTTTTTACATTTTATATTTTGATGTAAGTTTTATAGTTAATGTAATGTTCATGTACATGATTTATAAATTTATATATATATATATATTATTTGAGCAGGTTCTATATAAAAATTTTTTGAGTAGGTCATATATATATATGTATATATATAATCTACACAAACAATTTTAAACTGGTATGGGTGTTCGTTAGTCAGGGAAGACTAATTGCTTTAATAAATGACACCAAGATCTATTAGCTTAACAAAACAAAGGTTTATTTGTTGCTCACATCTTGTCCCAGTACAGGTCAGCTGAGCAGAGTAAGGCTTGACTCCAGGCAGACATTCAGAGATCCTGGATTCTTTCATCTACTGTCTCTGTCATGCCTCCAGCTGACAAATGAAAAAAGAGAATATGGAAGATAAGGTTTTGCAGGCCAGATCCGAAGTAGCTGTATCACTTCTGCTCATATTCTACTGGCTAGAACTCAGTCATAAGCTCATTCTCAACTGCAGGGAAAGCTAGGACATGTTGACTGGCTGTAAATCTGGTAGGTAAAGAAAACTGTTTGGAGAACAAGTCGCCTGTCTTGATCAGAGTGGAAGATGAAAAAAATGTGGAGACTAATTTGCTCATGTGAGGTTAAAAACTCAAGGATAGAATATTGTGGTGAGAATGTGATGTACTGAAGTTTGTTGATCAATCCAACAAATGTTCACTGAGTATCTATTATATGCCAGACACTCGTCTTGGCTCTGGGGATGTAGCAGTGAACAAAACAGATAAAAATTTCTACCGAGAAGCTTATGTTTGAGAGGGTACTCTGAATGAAAGAGGAGCAACCAAGAGTGGAGAAAAACATAAAAGATAATGTTTGGGAAAGTTTGCTTTAATTTGAACCAAGTAGTTTAAAACTATGGACTCAGACAGATCTGGCTTTATATACTGGTTTTGATAGTCACCTAATTGCCATGTGATCTTTTATCCAGTTATCTAACCTCTCAAGCCTTAGTTTCTTCCTCTGTAAATGGGGATAATGATAGTGCTTATCATATAAGGATGTTTTGAGAAGTAAGAGATTAAACATGAAGTAATTAGTACAGTACCCTAACAGAGTCAGCTTTCAGTAAAAGCTAGTTATTATAATACCACCAAAAAATAGTAACAATTATTAAGAAAGATGATGCCATTTCCCATGCAGGTCACCTGGGCTAATGGTTTGCCAAACTGAAGTAGCTCTGAGAGAGCTTTCTCTCTCTTTTTGCCACCCAGATTGTTATCAGGTCATTACTGTACTTGATATTTAATGTTTTTTTTATTATTAAAATACACATTTAATAAAAAATTTGTATTTAAAATTAGTGCCTATCTGCTGAAATTATTAAATAGAAGAACATAAAGAAAAGAAGTAATTTCCCATAATCCCATTATTCAGACACAATGACTTTTATTGTGTTGGCTGAGTCGTTTGTTTTCATGCTGTTGATTAAGACATATCCAAGCCTGGGGAGACAAAGGTGTTTAATGAACTCATAGTTCCACATAGGTGGGGAGGCCTCACAATCATGGCAGAAGGCAGAGAGGAGCAAGTCATATCTTACATGGATAGTGGTGGGCAAAGAGAGAGAGAGCTTGTGCAGGGAAACTCCCAGTCTTAAAACCATCAGATCTCGTGAGACTTATTCACTGTCATGAGGACAGCACAGAAAAGACCCGCCTCCATGATTCAATTACCTCTCACTGTGTTCCTGCTAGAACACATGGGAATTGTGGGAGTTACAACTAAAGATGAGATTTGGGCATGGACACAGCCAAACCATATCGTTGGCGTATTTCCTTCCTGTCTTTAATTTACATGGGCTCAAGCGTGAGCTTCTCATCTTGGCATCAGCTATTCATGGATGACAATCAATGTTGGCTTTTGCCCCTTCAGAGGCCTTCAGTGAAGAGGTTTTCTTTAGCAATAGGGGCAGCTCTATAACCAATCCAATGGACTCTTTGCCCACTCTCTGATTCTCATTCCTGATGCTTTCTGATTATACAATTTCAGTGACTTTATTTTAAATGTGCTGGAAACTTCTGTTCTCTGAATACTAACTAGGGTTTTTCTGCTGGTTCTGTGCTTCTGGGCAATTGGTGGAACCAGGTGCATTCATAAAAATATGCATATCTCAAAAGAAAAAAAAAACAGAGGTATAGTTTCCTGGCTTTTTCTTGCTTAGTCTGTGGTTGTCTAAAACTTGCATTGGGCTGTGGGACTAGGTCTGAAAGGGAAAAAACAAACAACAATGACAAGAAAACCTGCATTGTCCCTTGGAAGTTACTAATCACTGTGAGCTAAATTAAAAAATCAATCAATTAATTAATCAATCTTCATCTTTTGAGGAGTGAAGCAGCCCAATACTTAACAGTGGTCTGATAGTGACCTTATTCTCATCCTCCGGTAATACTGATTTTATGCTTAAAATTCACGACCTACCAGCATTTATTTGCATGTCACCTACTCTGTGCTGACCCTGTGTATGAGGTCTTTCTCATGTATGTGCCATTATCTCCTAAGAGAAACAGAGACCGCAAAATAGAGGATTTTGTTCCCTTGGAACCAAACCTGCCTTTGGGAAGGACTTTTTGGAAGAGGGATTTTAGGCAAAATTTTGGAGAAAGAGAGAAAAGAATAAGCTGGCAACTGTGCCTTGGGAGCTCCTTGGCATTTTTCTGAATCTGATTCTGATTTTATTTAGATTTCCCCTATCTGAGCTGAAGTTTACTTTTGCTTCTCAAAGTCTTGCTTCCAGGGTCTGGATAATGCAAATTGATAATGTAAACAAAGCTGTGGGAGAAAGATGGGTTACTGATTGTAACACTTTAAAGACAAATATTTCCTTCATTTCTATCACTAAGTAGGTTTTCAACAAAAGTCTGGGGGATGACTTTAAAAGGCCTCGTAAGTGCTTATTGCTTACAAACAATTCATATGCTAATCGAAAGTTGCTCCTACCTATTCATTGAAGCCCTTACTTCAAAAATTTTACTAATGCTTTGCAGTTTTAGCAGTGGAAAAGTAAGGAAACTACCATTTAAAATGCCATTATTTAGTCTTTTTACTAAATTAGGCTGGCCTTCCTTATTCCCTATCCCATTAAGCTTCCTTGAAGATTTTATAATTGAACATGCAAAGTGAAATGTGTTTTACACAGAGAAAAACTCCAGAGCATTTAAAAACAACGTAGAAAGTGACTCCAGTTACTGAGTTATGGAGCATGGAAATACATTTTGCTTGCAAGTGCAACACCAGATTGCGGCTAGGGATGTCCGGGGTTACACGTGGGTGCCCTGGTGGGATTTTATTTCTATCATGCACATGCTTTATAAAATGGGATATAAAAATTTGAAGATGGCTGAGCATGGGGGCTTACACCTGTAATCCCAGCACTTTGGGAGGCCGAGGTGGGCAGATCACCTGAGGTCAGGAGTTCAGAACCAGCCTGGCCGACGTGACAAAACCCCATCTCTAATAAAAATACAAAAAGTAGCCAGGTGTGGTGGCAGGCACCAGTAATCCCAACTACTTGAGAGGCTGAGGCAAGAGAATCGCTTGCACCCAGGAGGCAGAGGTTGCAGTGAGCCGAGATCACATCGTTGCACTCCAGCTTGGGTGACAAGATCCATCTCAAAAAAAAAAAAAAAAAGAAAAACTGGAGATGTAAAAATTCCATGGGTATGGCCACATGCTATGGATTTAGACAATATTAAACTGTCATAAATTCTTCAGTCCCTAAGAATGGATTTATGAGGTTTTAAGGGGTCCTAAGAAAGATTTATAATATAGTTATGAGACGTCACATCCTGACCACTAGAACTCGTAATTTAGCTGAGATGCAAGGTTACTGAGTAAACACCGTTTGTCTGTGTTCTAAAAATTATTCCTTACCTAGGGTTACTCACTGATCTTCTGGGCTGAACCAGCTCCATAGATGAATGGAAATACTCTCTGAACTGAGAATCAGAGAATCATAGCTCCAACTTTGTTTCTGTGGGTTCTTGGGTTTCTGGATTAATCACTTAATATGGGCATCTAAATTTATCTACCTGTGAAATGAAATTGATAAGGTTTATTCTGTGAACCTCACAAGGATTTTAAGCATCAGTCTTCGTCTCCATCTTATAAATGAGAAAATAAGGCTCAGCGAGATTAAATCACATATCCAGTGCAAGTGGTGGAACCACCAGATGCAATAGTGTGTTGCCAATAAAGGTTTATGCAAAAAAAAGATGCTATCACTATATATGTGAAGACAGCTTTCAGAATTCCAGCTATCCTAGACTTCTTTGCACATGGTCCCTTTTCTTAATTTTGGAGATTTGTTTCTTTCCAAGTGTCTCGTATCTAGTTGCTGTTCCCCTCTTTTTCCCTTCCCTTATCCCATTCTCTTACCTAGCCACTCTTGGATCTGCTGCTTTGGAAAGTTTTTGGTGTTTCTAATCAAGTTAATGAACTTATTCTCTGTGTTCCTTCAAAATGTATCCTCCTGACCTCCTCTCTGTTTTCCTGACACTTGTTTAAATGGGTTAGTGTATTAGCCACCCTAGACGATCGATTTGTGTTTTAATAGACGATCGATTTGTGTTTTAACAGTTACTTATTGGAAAGACTGCTTTAATCCAAGGTCTAAGACAGAGCTGTTTCTGTTTGGGAAGTCAAGATTGCATTGAATATAGTCAGTTTATAAGCTGATGTAGCTTCTGGTAGAGAAGAGAGTCTTACTTTGCTGCGGGGCTTCAGTAAGTGTTATTAATGACGTAATGAGACTGGATCAAAGAAGAGGAATGTGTAAGCAAATGCCAAAGACACTGGAAAAAGGTGAAACTCAATAATCCCAAGTGGTAAATTTTAAGACCAGTTGGAGAGAGATTCCATATATTCATTAGCCTAGTTAAAAAAAAAAAAGATTCACTTCATGTGCCTGATCAAGTTAAATATATTACCCAGAATGGCAAATTAGTGTATTTGAGGTTCATCTTTTTCCGTTGTCACTGCTCATTTATCACCAATCCAGCCAATACTACTTACTGAAGATCTGTCATAGTCATTCCCTCCTTTCCAGTCACAATGCCAAGGCTGAGATCATGCCACTATCCTATCTCCCCTGGTCTCCTCATGAATTTCCTTGTCTCCAGTCCATGCTTACTGCAATCATTCCAACATAGTGATCTGTGCCCCAAACCTAGCTTTCTGGCCTCAACTCTTGAAATCTAGCCAATATTGCCCATACTCCAGCCACACAGAATTTCGCAATTTTACCCAGACACGTTTTTCTTTTGAGTACTGCATACTGTTTCCTCGTGAAATGTCCTTTGGCCTCTGTTTGGTGGATATTTCTTCATCCTTCCAGATGTTGCTCAAATATCAGTTACTTTTTTAGGATGCTTTTCTTGAAACAGTTAAAGAATTATTTCAACTTTTCCTTCCTTTGTGATAGCACTTATATAATGTTGCAGTATCATTATTTGTTTTACTTATCTTTACTTATCTCTAGATGCTGTCTTTCCTAGTATGCGTAATAATGCCTACAAATGTCTCTTGAATGAATGAATAAATGAACACGTGAATGAATGATGAATAATCTCAATTTTATACCACTCTAACACTTTGAGCAATGTCATTTATCTTATTATTGCCATATGAAATTTAAAGTCTATGATCTTTACATACAAGAAAAGGAAGGTAATGGGAAGGGTGAGAATCACTGATCTAAGTTGCTTAGCTATGGATGTCTAAGATTGAACTTCACTGTAAACTTTGGAAACAATGCTTATAAGCCTGACAGTAATGGTCTTGATGGATGAAGCTGTTTCTACATTGTGTGGTAAGGGCATTAGTCAATAAAAGAATTAGTTCATCAAACTACAGAGTACCTGTGTGATACCAGTGTGACTACAAAAAAGTAGATTAACTTGATTTTCAGTAGCATATATGTATCTGGGAAGCAACATTTACCAAAATGACGCATACTTGTGATATGGACACGAGGCAGGGAAATAGAAGGTAGAAGAGGGCAGATCCCCAGAAAAGGCCCTACCCTCAAGCCTGGAAACTGTGGCCCTGAATGGGAAGTTATCCCTGTTTTCCTTCCCAAATGCTTCCTTTTTGGCCTGGCCTGCCCCTATCCTGTTCCCCTATAAACTCTAGACCTCAGCTGGCAAAGAGACAAGTGGCTGAATGTGGAAAGGAAAAGAGCAACTTTGGAGAGGAGCCCAGCCTTCTGTGGCTGGTCTTCGGGGAAAAGATTACCTTCTTCCCGCTCCATCCCTTTTCCACCTCTCCTTCTTGCTGAGAGCCCTTTCCACTGCTTAATAAAATCCTCTGTATTCATCACCTTTGAGAGCGTTCATGTGACCTGATTCTTCCTGGACCCCGGACGAGAATTCAGGATGCACCAGGTGTGGGAACCCAAAAAGACTGTCACACTGACTCTTCACTGAGCTGTTTAACACTTAAGCTGTCTGCAGACAGCAAGGCTAAAGGGTCATTAGTTTCATACTCGTAGATACTGCTGTGGGGCCAGAGCCCAAAAGCACTCACTCTCGCCCCAGCACCCACTCGCCGGTGTGCTCCATCCCATGAGGGATTGAGTCCAGAGGATTTGAGTGAGTGGTGTTCATCCCTGCTGCAGCTGAAGTGGCTAACTGGACCAAGAGCCAGTGCACTCCAGTTCCTGTCCACGAAAGGGTCAAGGGAACTATTCAGTCTCACTTGTATAGTGCTGAGTATGTAGTAGGTATTATTCTGAGCCATAATTTATGTTAACACGCTTGATCTTCACTGATAGAAGACAGGCACTAGTATTATCCCCATTTTACAGAACACAAAGGCACAGTGAATGACGTGTCTATAGTCATGGGTAACAATGACTAGACATTCTGGCTTCAAAGTCTATCAGTATTGTACACACAATGACATAATTATACTCTACAGAATTGCAGAACAATATGAGAGAGTTTGTCTTAGAGAAAAGCATATTTTCTTTTTATTTTTTTTGAGATAGTGCCTCGCTTTGTTGCCCAGGCTGGAGTGCAGTGGCATGATCTCAGTTCACTGCAACCTCCAGCTCCTGGGTTCAAGCGATTCTCCTGCCTCAGCCTCCCAAGTAGCTGGGATTACAGGCATCCACCACCATGCCTGGCTAATTTTTTTGTATTTTTAGTAGAGATGGGGTTTCACCATTTTGGCCAGGCTGCTCTCCATCTCCTGAGCTCAAGTGATTCACCCGCCTCGGTGTCCACTGCACCCGGAAGTTACATCATCCTGGATTTAATTTCTGACTTCATCACTTGCAAGATATTGGTGCTATACATGTTATTGGAGTGATTTAAGCTCATCTAAAAATTAAGGATATGATAACGTATGTTGAAAACATACATAGTTATACATATAAATATTCATTTATAACTTTTCTTTTATTAAAGAGTTTTCCTCTTTAATAAAATTAAGTAAAATATATATGCTATAAAAATAAAAGGCAATGTATCAGAACACAGTAGGCATTAGAAGAAGGCAATTGTCACTAGCAGGGCAAGAAGCCTAGGTAGAATAATGAAGCTGAGGTAGAATAATGAAATTCTGGGTTAACGTACCAAAGGCTCTCAAATATTCATGGCATCATTGTGGCTCTGGACTTACTGAAAAGGAAGTATTTAAAATTGGTATGGAGGCTCAAGACCCAGATAACCTTGTCCTGTTTAAACCTTTAGCAGTTGAAGTATCTCAAATATATTAAACATTGGAGATGAAAAATGCCAAGTCAAAAGCAAAAGGGAGCCTTTCACAGCAGATACATGTTTCTCTGAGGTCTAAAGTCAGAGGGGACAGTGGTTGTAGGTAGGTTGGGAACAAGAGGGATGAGATGGGGAAGATGTTGTTTAGAGTATGGCAACCTCAGGCAGTTAGCCTTAAAGTATTTACCAAAGAAGAAGAACAAACACTATGGCAGTAGCCCATGGAAACTCTTTCTTTTCTGGATTCTTAATGTCCTCTTTTTGAGCAGCTGAGCTGATATTCTGCCTGTGTAGAGATAGCTTAATGCAAAACAGCTGGGTTTTGAATATGTAAACACTCACCGGAAATCTGTAAATCAGGGGCAAAGCCATGTGGTTGTGTATCTTGTCTATGGTACCTGCAAACTACAGCTGTTCGTGGAGACAGTGCTTGTGTTATGTGGTTGTGTGTGTCTCCTGGATGGAACAAAGATAGATAGTGCCTATTCTTTCCTCAATGTGGTGATCCAATGGCAAAGGAAGGACTGCTGGATGTGTAGGAGTGGGAGGAGGAGAAAGTGGTGCGATGGAAATGCAAGGCAGAAAGGTTATGGCTGGTGCCATCTGCAAAGGAGATGGAGCCCTCCTGAATTCCTGGCAGAGCCACTGAGATGAAATTGATAAGGAAAGTGAGAACTCATCACCCACATATTCTGTATTTCCTCTGTGTGAGAAAAAAAGACCTGTCTGTAAAGAGCTTTTAGCTTGGATCTGAGGGAGTCTGCTAACTTGAGCTGCCAGAAGAATATTTGCCATGTTCTTTTTGAAAAAAATGTTGGTTGTTGTTTTGGGCTTTAATTCAGTGTTAAATGAGTTGACTTTTTTGGTTTGTTTAAAAAATAGAAGTTAGACAGTTTGAATCCCATGTAGGCATAAAAATGGGGTTGTAAAAACTAGGTCCCTCCTGAGTCCTAATGCTTCTCACATATAGATACATGTTTAGTGACAGTGGGCATTAGAACAGCTAATTAATAATTAATACTGTAAATATTATATATTAGGACCAGGATTCTTTGGTCATGTACCATGTTAGAGAACTTCTGAAGTGCTATAGGTTGAGCTAGAAGTGTTTATGTGCCTAAGTGTGCTTTAGGCACTCCAAATCTTTAGTATAAGTTTTATTGTTGTTTATTACTTAAAATAGGAAAGCTTCATTAATCAGTGGTTGTTATACAAAAGGGTTAGTGAGAGCATATTAAGTTATGCCTGAGAGTTTATAGCTCTTTAAATCTTGTTAAACTTTATTATTCTTTTAAATATGTCATATGACACAGTTTATAATTATTTTGAATACTTTAAAAAGCTGGCCTGGCATGGTGGCTCTCACCTGTAATCCCAGCACTTTGGGAGGCCAAGGCAGGTGGATCACTTGAGGTCAGGAGTTTGAGACCAGTCTGGTCAACATGGTGAAACCCCATCTCTACTAATATACAAAAATTAGCTGGGTGTGGTGGCATGTGCCTGTACTCCCAGCTACTCAGGAGGCTGAGGCAGGAGAATTGCTTGAGCCTGGGAGGTGGAGGTTGCAGTGAGTCTAGACTGTGCCACTGTACTCCAGCCTGGGTTACAGAGCCAGACTCCATCTCCAAAAATAAAATAAAATAAAATAAAATAAAATAAAATAAAAGAGCCATTCTGCTTAAAAGATGTAATTTTCAGAAAAGTTGTGCTACAACTAGGATGTTATATTTAATTACTTGAGATATGTTCTATAATCACAATCACCACTGATTAATAGTCAACCATATTGAAGTTATAGTACCTGTGAGGAAATAGGCTTAAACACTCAAACATATAAATCTCAGAACCATACTGGGAAATACCTTTATTAATTAGAAAATGTTTGCCATTCTGGCTTCTAAAGAAATCCAACTATTCTTGAGTTGCAGTTGTAACATACCCTTAAGTAAAAATCAATTGTTCATACTTCACTGTAGCAAGGGCTTCAACCTTTTGATAGGTGTACTTTTCCTAAACTCCATGCAATTAAGCCTCCACCTAGTTTTAGCTTAACCACCTTCAGTGACTGGGAGCTCACTCTTTCACTGTTAAAGTGTTTCTATTTATTAGAAAGTCTGTCTTTATGGTAGGGGAAACTTTGCCTCTTTGCTAATTAACCATAGAGGTGCCATTTGGAAAAACATGGGACATATGTATTTACTACTTCTTCTAATAAAAAAATTGTTAAATATTTTAAGAGAGCCATCATCTCACCTTTCAATATTTATGGTCCCAGATTCCTCAGTTATTTAGCAATTTCATGATTGTAAGCTTTTTAATCATTTTAGTTTGGAGACTTCCTAGTTTGTCAGTGTTCTTATTAAGATATTTCAGGACATGATTCATCCATTCATTATATACTTAGTAAGCTCCTATTATGTGCCAGGAACTGAGGAAACAGTGGTGAACAAGACAGACAATCTCTCCATGCTGAAAGGGATAGGAAATAAACAAGTAAATAAATATGTATTGTGTTTTCATGTAAATGTTAAAGTGCTGTAAAGGAAAATACAATAAAGATATAGAAAGTGTTGGCAATGGACGAGGTCTATTTTATATAGGGTAATTAGGAAAGATCTTTCCAAGTAAGTGGCATTTTATCTGAGACCTGAGTGCAATGCAGTGCACCTGCAGTGATCTCAAAAAGGAGGTTCAAAGAAGGGAAACAGCAATTACCAAGGCTCTGAGGTGGGGATGATTGACAGAAGTTTATAATAAATCAATGTTCCCAGCTATTCCCCCTTCCCATGACTCCCAAGGAACCCTAAAAAGGATAAATCTACATGGTTCAATCTTAGTGCAAATTCTTTTTTTTTAAATTTTTGCTGGTTCAGCTTCTTCCTCCTTGACACACACACATGCATATGTGCATGTGTACACACACACAGACACACACACACACACACACACACACATATTCTCCTAAGGATAGTGTCATCTCTGCTAGATCAATTATTTGAGATTTATGATACAGAACTGAAAGATTGAGGAGAGATAATTAAAGTAGCTGGAGAAAAATGGGCATGTTTAGCCAGGGAGGCATCACTGGAAGTTGCAAACTCAAAGTCTTACAGGAGCTAGGGCTAACATAAATGAGTGATGCAGGTTGGGTATAAAGCAATGAAGGATCATGGCTCCCACTGGGACATATCCCATCTAAAGAGGTCAGCTCCTACTCAGATAAAGCAAATTGTTGGAATGCATGATGCAAACCCACTGTTGTCATGTGTTCAAAATTTTCAAGAATAGTAATATATCTGGTTTTTACATTAGATTTTTCAATTTTAAAAACACTGCCACAGGGACTCCCACTTCCAAAAAAATGGGGTAGACATATTGGTCCCAGTTCCATCCTTAAGTACATTCAAAACCCTTTGACATAATATGTAAGACGACTCTGAAACATGAGAGGGAAAGAGAAACCAGCTAGGAACTTTGGGACTCATGGAAATACATGGTGGTAAGTTCCTTGAGTTTTCCTTTTGCCTCCTATATTCCATATCTGGAGCTAAATAAGCTGAAAAGCTGGAAACATCCATGTATGCAAACAAAAAAGCCCAGGAAAAGCCTGTTTTCTCTAGCCCCAAAAGTGGCAGGGGGGAGCCTAGGGGACAGAAAACTGTATTCCAGCTAAATAGCAAATAAATATTTGACAATTATATAATAAACAGGGGTGGGTAAAGAGAGATAAATTTCACTTCACTGGAACTGGTAGAATGATGACACGAGTAGATTGTTATAAGTTATGTATATATAAGGTAATAACTAGATAAACCATTAAGAAAGCTACACAAAAAGATATATACTTTGTATGTAAAAACATAGACAAATCAAAATAGAATTCTAAAAACTGTTTAACCAATAGGAAGATAGGAAAAAGAAAACAGAAATAAAGAACAGAGAAAATAAAAAATAGTAGACTTAAGCCCTAACTTATCAATAATTACATTAAATATAAATGGCTTAAAAATTCCAATTAAAACACTGGATTAAAAACATGACCCAACTATATGTTACCTATAAGAAATGCAATTTCAATTTAATTATGTAGACAAGATAAAAATGATAGAAAAATATATATTATGCCAACACTAATTGAAAGAAAATAGGAGTGGTGATATTACTGTCAGACAAACTTTAGAGCAAAGACTGTTGCCAGAGACAAACAGGGACATTTTAAATGATAAAACCATCAGTGTTCCAAGAACACAGCAATCCTAAATGTACATGTACAAAATACAGAGTTTCAAAATGTGTGAAGCAAAAACAAATAGACTAAAAAAAGAAATAGATAAATTCACAGTTGTAGTTGGAAACTTCACACTCTTCTCAAAATTGGTAATAGGTAATTGGTAACAAATTGATATAAGAAATCAGCAAGGATATATATGTATGAGTCTGCTAGGGATGTCATAACAAAATGCCACAGAGTAGCTTAAACAACATAAATTTATTTCTTAAAAAATAATGTGGAAGCTGCAAGTCCAAGATTGAGGTGTCAGAAGTTTGGTTTCTTCTGCTGAGGCCTCTCTGCTTGGCTCACTTTCTCAATATGTTCTCACATGGCCTTTCCTTTCTGTACGTGCATATCCCTGGTGTCTTTTCTTCTTCTTATAAGGTCACCAGTCTTACTGAATACCCCTGTCATCTCATTTAAAGATCTTGTCTCCAAATAAAGTCACACTGGGGGTTAGGGCTTTAACATAAGAATCGGGGTGGGAAAACACAGTTTAGTCTATAACAATATAAAATAACTCAAACCCACCACAAACTAGTAGAAACTAATTGACATATATAGAATACCCAACAGCAGTGGAATACATTTTTTTTTCCAGTATCCATGAAACATATGCCAAGATAGACCATATCATGGGACATAAAACAAACCTCAATAAATTCAAATGAATTGAAATTACACACAATGTGTTCATTGACCAAAATGGACTTAATCTAGAAATTAATAACAGAATGATAATAGGAAATTCTAAATACTTAGAAACTATACAAGATACTTCTAAATAACCCTTGAGTCAGAGGAAGTTTCAAGAAATCAAATAATAGGCCAGACATGGTGGCTCAGGTCTGTAATCCCAGCACTTTGGGAGGTCAAGGTGGATGGATCACCTGAGGTCAGGAGTTCAAGACCATCCTGGCCAACATGGTAAAACCTCATCTCCACTAAAACTACAAAAATTAGCCAGGCATGGTTGTGCACGACTGTAGTCCCAGCTACTTGGGCGGCTGAGGTGGGAGAATTGCTTGAACCTGGGAGGTGAATGTTGTAGTGAACTGAGATCATGCCATTGCACTCCAGCCTGGGCATCAGAATGAGACTCTGTCTCAAAAAAAAAAAAAAAAGTAATCAAATAATATATTAAACCAAATGGAAATGAAAATATATTAAACTTTGTAAAACTCGGCCAAAGCAGTGCTGACAGAGACAGTAATATAGCTAAATACATATATTAGAAAAGTGGGAAATTCTCAAATCAATAATTGAAACTCACATCTTAAAAATCTAGAGAGCAAAGAGCAAAGTAAGTCCAAAGAAAGCAGAAGAAAGGAGAGAATAAAAAGAGCAGCTATCAATGAAACTAAAAAAAGAAAAACAACCTAGAACATCAATGAAACAAATGATTCTATGAGAAGAACAGAACTGACAAAACTTTAGCTAGATGGATAAAGAAGACAGAAATTGCCAATATCAAAAATGAAATAAAGGATTTCACTGTAGACAATGGAAGGCAATAAAAGAATGCTGCAAAACAACCCTACACACAAAAGTTTGATAACTTAGAAGAAACAGATCACATTCTGAAAAAAAATCTACCACAACATGTCTAATATAAAATATATAATATGAGTGGCCATATAACTGTTAAGGAAATTGAATTCATAATTTAAAAATTCCCCCAAAAGAAACCTCTAGGCCCAGATGATTGTACTGAGAATTCTGCCAAACAGCAGAGTTGACACCAATTGCATGTAATCTCTTCTAGAAAATAGAAAAGGAGAAATCTCTTCCTGGTTTATTTTATGAAGTTAATATTACTCTGATACCCAAAACCAGACAAAGATAGTACAAAAGCCCCACTACATACCAATATCCTTCATGAATATGACACACAATCTTTAAAAAATTATTAGCAAGTATACTTCAGCAATATGTAAAAATAAGTATGTACCGGGAACAAGTAAAGTGGAAGAGTACAGGGAATGCCAGGCTGTTTAAGCATTCAAAAATTGATATAACCCGCAATATTAACACGCTAAAAAGAAAAATCATGTGATTATATCAATTGATGTAGAAAAAACACTTGACAAAATTCAACACTTGTTTATGATAAAAACTCTCAGAAAAAAATAGCAATAGAGGAGAACTTTCTCAACTTAATAAAGAGCATTCACTGAACACTTACAGCTAACGCTGTAATTCATGGGGAATGGCTAAATGTGTTCCCATTAAGGTCAGAAACAAACCAAGAATAACTGCTCTCTCAGCTCTTATTCAAATAGTGCTAGAAGTTCTAGCCTGTGAAATAAGGCAAGAAAAGGAATAAAAGGCATATAAGATGGAAAGGAAGAAATAAACTGCCCCTATTTTCACTGGACATGATTGTCTACCTAGAAAATCCCAAGAAATCTACCAGAAACACTCCTAGAGCTAACAAGTAAGTTCAGCAGTGTCACAGGATTCAATTTAAATATACAAAAACCAATCGTATTTCTGTGTATTAGCAATGAACCACATGGACATCAAAATTAAAATACAATACCATTTATAATGGCTCAGAAAATAAAATACTTCGATATAAGTCTAAGAAAACATGTACACAATTTGTATGCTTAAAACTGTGCAATGCTAAAATAAAATCTAAAAGCAATAGAGGAAATTAAAAAATCTAAATAAATGGAGAACCTAACATCTTGACTTGGAAGACTCAAAATAGTAGAGATTTCAATTCTCCCTGAATTGATATCCAGGTTGTAATGGGTTGAGTGTGGCCCCTCAGAAGATGTGTTTACATCTTAATCCCTGGAATCTGTGAATGTTGCCTTACTTGAAAAAAGAGTCTTTGCAGATGTAATTAATTTAAGGGTCTTGACATGAGGAGATCATCCTGGATTATCTGGGTGGGCATAAATCCAATGACAAGTATTCTTATAGGAGACACGGACAGAGGAGTCCACAGACACAAAGGAGAAGGCAATGTGAAGACAAAGCAGAGAGAAATGCAGCCACAAGCCAAGAAATGTCACTCGTGCCAGAAGCTGAAGGAATTAAGAAAAGATTCTTCCCTAAAACCTCCAGAGGGAGTACAAACCTGCTTGATCCTCTGATTTCAGCTTCCTGGCCTTTAGAACTGGGAGGGAATAATTTCTGTTTTCTTAAGTCATCAAAATTGTGTTAATTTCTTACAGTGGTCACAGACACTAATACACAGGTTTAACGCAATTTTTTTTCCAAATCTCATCAAGGTTTCTTTTCTTCTTTTCTTTTCTTTTTTTTTTTGTTATTTTAGTTATAGACAAGATTATTGCAAAGGAAATGCTACCAGAATAGCTAACCTAATTTTTAAAAAGAAGAATGCCATGGGAGAAATGAGCCTCCTCAATTTTAAAACTTATTATATAGCTACAGTAATCAAGACTGTGTGTTACTGGTAGAGGGATAGACACACCGATGAACAGAACAGAATGGAAAATCCAGCTATGGCCACATGAATATGACCAACTGATTATTGAAAATAGTGCAAAAGTAAATCAATGGAGAAAAGATAGCTTTTTCAAGTTGATACTGTAGCAATTGGATATCTGTAGCAAAAAAAATAAACCTCAACCTAAGTGTCACAACTTAAAAATTAGCTCAAAGTGGGCCACAGACATAACTGGAAAATGTAAAAACTTTTTAAAAAAAACATGAGAGTTTTTCTTCAGGATCTAGGGCTAACCAAAGAATTCTTAGGCTTGACACCAAAAGCGTAATTCCTAAGGGAAAAAATTAATAAACTTCATAAAAATTAAAAATTTTTGCTTTCAGAGAAACCCCAATAAGAAGATGAGAAGACAAGTTATGGAGGGGGAGAAAATATTTGCAACATCCAGCAAAGGATTATTATCTAGAATATACAAAGAACCCTAAGAGTCAACAGTGAAAAAAAGCTATAGTGAAACTGGATCACTCATACATTGCTGGTGGTATGTGAAATGGTAAACCACTCTGGAACACTGTTTAATAATTTTAAAAAAAATTAATGTGCAATAACCATATGACCCAGCAATTGCAGTCCTGGCCATTTATCCCAAAGAAATGAAGATATTGCAAAATCCTGTACAAGAATGTTTATAGGAGATTATATTAGCCCCAAACTTGAGATACCCCAGATATCCATCAGTGAGTGAATGATGTTGGTACATTTTTACTTTGAACCATGGTACATTTTTGCTTTGGACTATGCCAGTAATCAAAAGGGTTAAATTATTGATTCATACCATAAACTGGATGAATCCCCAGATAATTATGCTGGGTGAAAAAAGTCAATTCCCCAAAGGGTACATGTTATATGATTTCATTCTTTTCTTCTATTATTTAAATGACAAAAATATAAAATAGTGAACAGGTTAGTGGTTTCCACTACATAGGGTTGTGGGGAGGGAAGAATGTGTGTGGCTGTAAAAGGGCAACTTGAAGGGTGCTTGTGATGGAAGTTTCCTGTATCTTGATGGTATCAACATCAATATTCTGGTTGTGATATTGTACCACAGGTTTTACAAGATGTTACTACTGGGGGAGACTGGATAAAGGATCCTTTGGAACTCTTTGTATTATTTCTTACAATGTTCATGTAAAGATACAATTAACTAAATATAAAAAATGTAATAAACTGTCAGCTAATCGGAACATATGTTTAGGCCAGATATTGCCTGCTTGCTATACTTTGCATACTTTGATACGCATAATAAAGTACAGTGAAGGCAGAGATAAAGGTGAAGAAAAAAGTTCAGTACAATGGGGTGGAAGAAAAGATTTGTGGGCTGATGGATAGAGTATAACAACTGTGGGACATGATGAAAGTAGGTAGAAAAGAGAGAGGATTTTTGTTAGTGATGCATTTTGTGTATGTAATAGGGGGACCTTTCTTGTTTCCAAGAACTTCAGGGAAAGATATTAACCAATGTGTTTTTTTAAACAGTGCTATTTCAAGAAGACTGAGCCATGTAGATCTAGATTTTGCAAGTGTTATAAGTAAATGTTAGGAGACCCTTGTGGTTATGGCTAATTCTGGAAAGAGCCTGAAGTTGTGTAAATAAGAGATTTAAGTGAGATATGGCTAAATGTCCATATACTAACAGAAGTGCACATTGCTTGCCTTGCAGACCCTGCTATCCATTTTTTCTTGACATGTACTCATGGATACTGGCACCTATTCCTAGTAAGGAGAAGCTTGGCTCTGAATAGGCCCCTATTCTCTCTCCTTGTTTCCAATTTGTACTTAGGATTCTAAAGTAACAGCACTCAGGATACGTAGGGAGACATTCTATCCTGGGGCTTGTGAGGCTGGATAGAGGGATTTGACGAGGTGCTGCAAGGTCTGTAGGCTCTCTGATCTGAGACCACATTGCAGGAGTGCTGTGTGGTGGGGGAGGGGCAATCTCCCTCTGCTTACTATAGTCAGTTTTGATGTTCTCATGCCATTTAAGCCTCCAACTGCTTATCCTGGGCCAAGAGCAAATGAGCTCAGGTGCATGGAATTGAAAGGTAATGAGAATGATTAATCAAATTCCTTCCAGTAAAGAATGCCACTTGCCAGGCTCTGTCCTGGATAACCCTCCTACAAGTGAATCAGGGGGCTGGGCTCTGCCCTCAGGTGTCTGGTATCTGAGGGTGGACATCTGTGCTTGGAGTGAACTCTGAATGACTGGAGGCCACTTTTGGCATGGTGTCTTTGCTTTATTAGGCTTTCCTGCCAAGGTCTGCTCACAATCTCCTCTGGCCATGCTCATTTAGTTATGGAAAACAGGGTGAACATGAGTAATGGGAAATGCAGTTAGCTGTTGCGGTGAGATGGGCCCAGTGATTTCCTCCTATACCATGGAAAGCGCTACATGGTGACTACAATGGTTTCAAATTAGTGCAGATACCTGGGGAGTGAATCATTCTGTCGTTGGCATATTTATTTATCACATTATATCTATTTATTTACCTTTAATCTAATTTTTAGGTAAACAGAAATGGGTTGATCTTGGAAGACTGGGATTTTAACTTTTAAAATTTCTTAATGTTTATAATGGGGATGTCATCTACTGTACAACTCTTAATCAACAATATAAAATTGCATAAGATATATGAACTTAAGTGTCTTTAGTTTTTTTGAGTTCTATTCCTGACTTGGCAACTAATGAATTAGTCACTTATTGATGTGTAACTTTCCTTGCCAGTAAAATGGGGCTCATAATGTCTACCTCCATAGTGGAGAGGATGGAGGATGATGCCTGATGTGTAGAGGAGGATGGAGGATGATGCCTGATGTGTAGAGGATGGGGGATGATGCCTGATGTGTAGAGGATGGAGGATGATGCCTGATGTGTAGGGAAGGATGGAGGATGATGCCTGATGTGTAGAGGAGGATGGAGGATGATGCCTGATGTGGAGAGGATGGAGGATGATGCCTGATGTGGAGAGGATGGAGGATGATGCCTGATGTGTAGCAGGTACTCAGTGTTAATACTTGCCTTTACCCAACTTCCCACCTAGGAGAATTTTGGTACCTTGACCTTATAAAATTCCCTGATGAGGAATCTATCCCTGCAGCGTACATTTTTTCCATTTGAAGGTATTGCTTTGGTCTACATGATAAAAGCCAATTGGCTTAATAAAGAGGGCCCATGGCACAGAGAAAAGAGGAGCTGATTCTCTATAAAGAATATTGAGTCCTAATATATAGTCTGTGTATCAGGAAGTGTTTCTTAAGATAAACCTTGATTTATTGGAAGAAGACAGAATTACTGGGACCCTAGAGGAGCAGGTGTTGAAAACAGGTAGAAACCAGTGGGACTTTGGAGGACTAGGCAGAAGGAGCAACCTGGCCAGATCGCTTGCCACTCTGAATATATTTGAGAATCATTTTCTCGAGATTTAGAATTAGACAAGAAGTATCCAATTGGTTGAGCCTGTCACATGTCTATGCCTTGGCTACTTGAGCTTGGGAAAAGGAGATTCTTCCCATTTAAGCTTCTATAGCACACTCATATACCAAGATGAGGAGAGGCTGGAATGTTGGCTAACCATCCCCAACCCCCAGTGACAGACATCCACTAAGCTCTGCATTATTAGCTGTGTGACCATGGATAAATCATTTCATATTTTTGACCTTCTGTTTATTCATCTGTAACATGAGAGGTCACAAGCACACCAGCAATGTTCAACTTTTATTATTTAAACAATTTCTTA
This sequence comes from Cheracebus regulus, assembly GCA_963574635.1. Lineage (NCBI taxonomy): Eukaryota > Metazoa > Chordata > Mammalia > Primates > Pitheciidae > Cheracebus > Cheracebus regulus. The sequence goes on along the minus strand of CAUYQU010089075.1, from coordinate 89,047 downwards.
CTTTCATAAAATGGAATTTTATTTAGATACCCAAGATGTAAAACATGAAAAAAGTAGACCCACTATAACTGGGGGAGTTCTTGAGGGTGGAAGGAGAGACCTCTGCTCAGCTTTCCTATTCTGCCCCCTCCCCAGATGCCCTTGCCCTTGCTACTGGCTTTCCCAGCCTTGGAAGCTACTGGGGTACTTTAAGGATCCTCCAGAATTCCATGGAGCACAATTAGAAAATGACAGGATTCTGCAATCGCTTGGGTCTCTTTCATGCATACCATTTGGTGATTCCATAACTCTAAGATTTAGAATGCTGCCAGTTTCACTCTATGTATTTGTTAGCACCCCACTCTAGATTTTAAGACTTTGAATCTTGATTCAGCATGTAGCTAATTAAGTTTGATTAAACTTTGTTTTCTTTCACCTTAAAAATTAAACCAGGGAAATCAAACACTGTAGAAGCCTCAACATTTTCTCTGTCATCCTGTATTAGTTAATGGTTGTCCCATATGAAATCTGGCCAGAAAAATCTGCTAAAGAATTGAGAGGAAAATTGATTGAAGTAAAACAAGGACTCTCTCTCCCTTCTAAGAAACAACATACTTTATAATGTCATGTGATTTCACACACACAGATAAAAAAAAATGAAAGGAAATAAATCAAAATGCTAAAAGGGGATACTTTTGGATAATAGGGCTATGGGCAATTTTGAATTTTTTTTAACTTCTTCCTATTTTCTGAACTTTAAGCAACACATACACGTGCACACACACACGCATATAAAACTTCCTAATCATAAAAAATTATGAAAAGTGAACACATTTTCAAGCCAAAATAATTAAGTTAATTTAAAAAATTATTAAGTCAGCACAAAAAATTGAAATTAATTGAGTTAAAAATAGTGTTCCATTGACTTTAAACCCAATGAGCCAGCACAGTTATAAATCTGAGAACCCACAATTCCCGAATTTATAGAGAAGAACCTCTTACCCCTTCATATGATGAATGTGCCTTATTTCTCCAGGGACAGAAGACCAGTGATTGGAAAATATTCTGTGTCTGAAATGGCTAATGGCCATTCTACTGGCCGCCCACATAGGAAAGGATTCACTATTTTGGATGACGTTTGGCTTAGTGCAGATGTTTAAATCCACAACAGATTCAACTTACACATCTAAGAATCAGTCCTTTTCTTAGTACCATACCCTGGACCTTCTCACAAGTTTTAGGAGGTAAGACACTTTTTATTCCTCCATTTACTGCAGTCTTGTCCAAGTGACACCTACAAGGAAGCACATGGTAAATGCTATGAGATCCCAATGTCAAGGCTGAGCCTTTAGGACTACCTGTGACAACTGTTAGACCACAGCTTGCCCTTCGACTCCTGTGAAAATCAAGGAGGTTGAGGAGCAACTGAAGAAAAGTCCTCTGGTTTTTATTCCAATTTTCCTTCTATAAGAAGCTCTAAGGTAATTAGATTTTTTTTCCCCAGCAAAAGACAAAAGCAAAAAAAAGAGTCCCATTTTCAGTATCTGACTGTCTCCGTAAAGAGAGATGGGAGGATAATAGATGGATACATAGATGGGGACAGACAGAAATAGTTACAGTAGCCAGACAGATCTATATTCAGTTTATTATGTTTGATTTTCAGAGTTAATTGAGTGTTTTGCCTTAAAATTATCCTTTTCTTCCTCTTTCTCTCTTTGCTGTAATTTAAAAGGAGATAGATAAAGGCAAAGAGAAATCAATTTAAAAGTTTGCTTTTCAAAGTTGTTCCATGGTCTCAGTGGTCATTGATTCAAAGCTAGCACCAGACGGTCAGACGCAGCTGGCTTTATTGTACCCCTGTGATGAAGGTTCTTTGCGACTGCAGGTGTAGGGAAGAACAGGAAGGTGGAAGAGCGTCGCTTATAGCATTTTACCAAGGGAACCAGAAGTCTTATATATTGTCTCTTATGAGCCTTAGTTTAACATCAGATCTTCATGTTCTGCCTAGCATGAAGATGCCTTACATTTGTTTAAGAAACACATTATCTGCAAAGTAGATACGATTATTCTTACTTTATGGATGAACAAACCAAAGGTTAGAATATGTAAGTGACGTATGTCACGAAGCTAGCAAAGGACAGAGGAAGAACTTGAATCCTGGACTTCAGATTCTAAGGGTGGTGCCATGTTCACTGCACTCTTTAGTTGTGTTCATCAGGTTATACTTTATATTGCTTTTCTTTTCTTCTCTTCTCTTTTTTTTTTTTTGCTCTGTTGCCCAGGTTGGAGTGCAGTAGTGCCATCTCAGCTCATTGCAACCTCTGCCTCCTGGGTTCAAGCAATTATCCTGCCTCAGGCTCCCAAGTAGCTGGGACTACAGGCATGTGCCACCATGCCTGGCTAATTTTTTTGTATATTTAGCAGAGATAGGGTTTCACCATGTTGGTCAGGCTGGTCTCAAACTCCTGACCTCAAATGATCCACCCGCCTGGGCTTCCCAAAGTGCCAGGATTATAGGAATGAGCCACTGTGCTTAGCCTATACTTAATATTATTTCTGAGGTTATCTTCCATGCTCACCTCCAGCTCACAGGACCAATGTAACACTTCATGTATAACAAATGTCAATAAAATGGTATTTTATACTTTAAGTCATTTCTAATTTAATATTGAAGAATGATTTACTTAGTTTGGAGAATGTCTTTCATCCTCATAAAAAAAAGATGTACCAAAATATTTGATTTTGGGGGGGTTAGCATCATGATTTCTTTTTTGTTGTGCTGGAAACCAGGTTATAGGGGAGAAGATGGTCTTGAATATCAAGAGAAACGCTCAACTAGAAGACCCTATGTGACCTTGGGGTGACCTTAAATAAGTGACTTAACTTCTTGAAATCTTGTTTTTCTCCTTTCCATAAAGAGCTTGATAATACCTGCCCTACATTCTGAAGGGGCTGTTTCTAGAGTCACAAATCAAAATCGTAAAGCATTGCTGCATGTCAAGTGTGATTCGTTGCAGGACTAGGGCTCCTGGCTGAGATGTGGCCTAACTGGCCCCTCTCTTGAGAATGAAGACAATCAGTCTATGAATAGAGAGTTCCTGGGAAATTCTACACCAGGCTTCTTTCTTGCCATCTTCCATCCATATTCTTTTTCCTCCCTCCTCCCAGAACATCTCTGATTCAATAAGGCCTTCTTAAAGAGAGATATGGGAAGTGCAGGTGAGTCACTGCCTTTTTTCCTATGGTAATAATGCTTACAATGTAGTCTTATGTTTTTGTGGTTGACATAACATATTTGGCCTGGCGAGTAAAAACAGGCACATCATGGATGTGCCAGAGCTGCATTCTTGGGCCGCATGGTGGCTGTGTGGCTTGGGAAGAACAGGGGGGTTCTCGACCTTTTCTACCCCTGTGCCATATCCTCCCGCCTCATCAAAGTATAACTGACTCTCAAAGCAGAACTCATTCACAAACTTTTCAAATAAAAATGTCATGGATCTTTAATGAGTACCTAATTGGTGTTAGCCCCGGACCAGATACTACCGCATGTGATCTCATTGAATCATTGCGCAGATGGGATGGATATTACTGTTGTTATTTCACGGGTCAAAAAACGGTGACTTCAGTTAGATAATGTACCTGAAACCACCTACATAGTAAGTAATTGAGCCAAAATTTAAATTCAGGCTTCTGATGCCAAGGGCAGGGTTCCTCTGACCACTCTTAGGCTTATTAGGTGTATGCCAGCCACAGGAAAATGGAGCTTACAGTGCTGTAGTGAGCCATTGTCTCTGTCATGAGTGAGAAACTAGTTTGTAACTAACATTGTACTATTGATAAGGAAATTTTGAGGGAAAGAAGAGAAAGTTCTGATAAGAGATTAGTAAATATAATCCATTAAAACATTTTAATAAACACAACATTCTTTTTTTCTTACTAAAAGTAATTCATATTCATATGGAACAGGGGTTGATACACAGAGGTCTATGCAAACAAAGTTTTATTGGAACACGGTCATATTCATTTGTTTCCATATTGTTTCTGGCCACTTTTGCTCTACAATGGTAGAGTTGAGTGATGGCAATAAAAACTGTCACCTGCAAAGCCTTAAATATTTACTATCTAGCCCTTTATAGAGTTTGATGACTCTGATATAGAACACTTGGAAAACAGAAGTACAAAGGAAGTAAAAAATGATTAATCTAGAAATAAATCCTACTGCATTTTTCTGTGTTTACTTCTTAATTTTTCTTTCCCAATCATTACGATTTTGGAGAATTTAATTTTAATGTTTGAATAATAGTCTTTATTATTAATGTATCATACTTCAGTTGTCCTTTTTTATATGTATTCAACTTATTTATATTTTTTCTGTTATAAATAATGCTGTGATACACATATAAGTACATAAATCTTTGTTTTGCCTCTTTGACATCAAGTCCTAGTAGTGAGATTGCTGGGTTTAGTGAAATAAAAATGTTTAAGGTTTTCGTTGTTGTTGCTGTTGTTTTTTGAGATGGAGTTGCTCTGTTGCCCAGGCTGGAGTACAGTGGCACCATCTCAGCTCACTGCCACCTATGCCTTCTGGGTTCAAATGAGTCTCTTGCCTCAACCTCCCCAGTAGCTGGAATTACAGGCACCCATCACCATGCCCAGCTAATTTCTATATTTTTGGTAGAGTCAGTGTTTCGCCGTTTTGGCCAGGCTGGTCTCGAACTCCTGGTCTCGCCCTCCTTGGCTTCCCAAAGTGCTGGGATTACAGATGTGAGTCACCATGTCAGGTGTAATGTTCTTGATATATATTGAAACATTGCCTTCCAGGGAAGTTACAGCAATTCACGCTTAACTCACATGCAGAGCATGAAAGCCAGTGCCTATACCAAAAAGCCTTCCTTCATACTGAGGGGTATGATTTTATCTTTGAAATTTTTAGTATTTATAATGTGAACATATTCTCCTTTTAAATTTATTGTTATATGAAATGTTTATGTCATAGACCTATTAATTTTCTATCAATCATTTAAATTTTCCACTTATTATTTTGATGAGCTTTTAATTTATTAATAGTATTATTGTTTGGTATTATAAATACATACTCATGGCAAACATTTTACTTTTAATTTTCCCTCTTAATTTTCTTTATGATGTTCTTTGAGGGGCAGAAATATTTGATTTTTTTCTCTAGTTAAAACTATTGAGACTTTTATTATTTCTTTGGTTGCTTCTTTTTATATTCAAAAAGACTTTTCCAATTTAGAGATTAGAAAAATATTTATTTGCATTGTGTGATTCTTAAATTTAACTTTTTAATCTTTATGAAATTGATTTTTGCATAAAGTACTAAACGAAATTACTTATTTTTGCTTTCCAAAATACAAACTTTTCCAGCACCATTTATTAAGTAATTCATCTTATCCCTCACTGATTTTCAGATTCCTGCATTACATAAGCTTTTGTATGTACTACATTCTCTACTGTGTTCAATTAATCTTTCAGTGATGCTTGTGTCAGTGTTATACTGTTTTAGTTATTATAACTTTACAGTAGAGACTATCACCTGGTATGACAAGTCCTCCTTTATTATTCTTTATTTTTATGTATACTATTTTAAAACTGTAAGTGCTTTTTGGGCTATACCAATAAGTATCTAGAGCAGTGGTTGTTAAACTCCTAATGTGGTCCAACACCTATTTTTGTAAATAAAGTTTTATTGGAACACAGTAATATTTATTTATGTATTATCTATTGTGTCATTTGCAGTACAATGGTGTAATTGAATAGTTGTGTCAAAGACTATATAGACTACAAAGCCTAACATATTTACTATCAGGTTTGCTGCCTCCTTATCTAGAAGATTTAGATTAGGAATTCAAGTAGACAGGAAACCAGTGTTACAAGGTCGAGACCTGACTTCTTGGGACACCCAACTCATTCCAAGTGGGACTTGGCTGTTCACTCCAACTTTTTGCATCTCTGTCTTTACCTTATTAGTAAAGAGAAAGTCAAGATAAAGCAAACTCTGTCTTATCTGTCATTGGCCTTCCCATTAGCTATATTGCTGTATTGACAACAAGTGTTTCTTCCTAGTCTGACTTCTCTCTATAAACCTAAGCATTTTTTAGGGGGTACCAATATATTATGTTAACTTAAGCACTTCCGTGTACATCTATTGCTTGAAAGAAAATCATTTCATTGCTGGTTAGTTGAGTATTTTAGATAATCTTTTAAAAAGATTTATTTTATTAAGTTCCACGGTACATGTACAGGATGTACAGGTTTATTACATAGGTAAAAATGTGCCATGGTAGTTTGCTGCTCCCATCAACCCATCACTAGGTATTAAGCCCAACATGCATTAGCTGTTTTCCCTAATGCTTTCCCTACCTCCATCCCCTGACATGCCCCAGTGAGTGTTGTTCCTCTCTCTGTGTCCATGTGTTTTCATTGTTCAGCTTCCACTTATAGGTGAAAACATGCGGTGTTTGGTTTTCTGTTCTTGCATTAGTTTGCCCAGGATAATGGCTTCCAGCTTCATCCATGTCCCTGCAAAGGACATGATTTCATTCCTTTTTATGACTGCATAGTATTCTATGGTGTATATGTACCACTGTTCTGATGATCTTATCACTATTCCTCTGCATTTACATAGGAGTGCAGAAGTTGACCACACATCTGGATTAGTTGAGGGCTCAAGATAAGAAAGTCTGAGGTGCTTTGATGGAAAGAGTAGGAGGCATGAGCTCATGAAAGACAACAACATTTACTAAGAAGGTTAATTCTTCAAGTGTGAAGGTATATCTGAAAGTTTCTTCATGATCCTTCTTTGTGGCAGGTGTGGCCATGTGCTCATTGGGTACTAAAGGGGAGCTTCAATAGACTTCAAAAAAATTTGATAACCATATCTCTATAAGGACATTTCCCAGAGAGAATACTCACTCAAGCCTCTGGTTGGTTGTTTATTTTTATGACAGTTTTGGAACTCTGGCATATCTCAGTGGGACATGCTAGCCTCCTCTTTGTATGGTCTGGAATGAGCTTTTATGCACTCAGCTATAAAGGATTGCTGTAACTAGTTAGGGTTCTATGAGAGGCTGGCAGGAACACCTAAAAAGTTACTAATAAGTGCACACATGAACAAACACACCCAATGAAGAGAAAGAAAACAGAAAAGCAAAAGAGTTATTTTAAAAGTCATATATTTTCTCACATAATCTCAGAACAATATGCAGAAAAATGTATTGGGTGCTGGCTTCTATAATTCTCCCATAAGGAGCTATTTTCACAACAATCAAGAATTAGGAAAAATGTTTCTAGTATTATTTTTCACCTTCTCAGAATGGAAGAATGAGATGTGGTTTCTCCAGCCTCAAGATATTTCATTCCTTCAAACTGTACAAAGATTGATTCAATAAGGATGTGACAACTCCTCTGCCACAAGGAAAAAAAAATCTAGGATATGAAGTAACCAAGAGGAAAGAGTGACTATAAACAAGGAGAAAAAGAGAAACCAATGAGAATGGATAAAAGAATTAAAATATTGCAAAGACACACCCATGAGAAATGTGGTTTGATGATAATCTTTCAAGAGAAGTTTAGTCTTAGAAGAAGACTGACTATGTCTTGCTGACAGATATGTCAAGATATGCAAAAGAGATGGCTTAACCATCCATGGCTCCACTGTGGGAAGGTCAGGTATTATTGAATATCTGTGCTCCATGAAATATGTGTTTTCCTAAGTCTGCAACTCACTGTTATTGAAATGCATACGCACTCCTCAAAGATCAGAAGCCCTAAAAGGTGCTAAGTGTTCAGAGACCAAACTCCCACTCAATACAGGAGTTCTGTTCTGTGATATTTCTTGACAGAATGAAACAGTTGAATTCTCAGATCTTGAAAGTAGTTTAAACCCTGGAGTAGTGGCTAAGAAAGGGCCAGAGTGCCTACATTTAAATTTATGCTGCCCCATGTGCTGGCTGGTTCTTTGGTTAATTCAACCCTCTAAGCCTAAATAAGACTGTAAAATAAGGAAGATAATGGTATCTATCTTTTTGAAATGTGATGTGGATTTAGTGAGTTGATATAAATCATTTAACATAGCACTCTATACATGTAAAGTGGTCAATAAATGTTAGCTATTATTATTGTATTTTATATTATCTATCATTATTATCTCTTGTAGTCTATTCATTTTACAAATGAGAATCAATCTGGAGAAAATAGTCATCTGCAGTGGGTTATAGCAAGAAGACCCTTAAAAGTAGAGAAATCAAATAAAAGTGTTTAATGCCAGGTGCCTCTTAGTTGGTTGGGTAAATTTTGGGTACTAGCTCCTTTTTCAGACCGTAAGTGCTCATCACATAGGATAATAGATTTGCTTCAAGAATTACTGTGATTTCTGAAGCATTGTAAAGTGAAGGAAAGGAGGGGAGATTAAATTAGCTTTATCTTTCAGAATCTGAAAGCTGGTGACGAGTTAGAAGTAAAGAAGTGCTGATTCTCTGAGCTGTAGATTTTCCACTAATCTACTAGAAAAGAGAAGACCATTCTCTGGTGATTATATATTGTAAACAGTGGCAAGGCCCATTTTACTTCAGAGAATGCCAAGGAAAATGCCCAGCATATGAAAAAAAAAGAAATACATGTGATCTTTTTTATACTTAAAAAAAATCAAACTTTTCATTTTGAGATAATTGTATATTCATAAGCAGCTGTAAGAAATAATATAGCAAGATCCCAAGTACGCTTTATACAGTTTCCTCTATAGTAACATCTGGAAAAACTATTGTGTAATGTAACAACCAAGTTATTGACATTGATATTATCAAGATACAGAACATTTCCATCACCACAAGGATCCCTCCTGTTACCCTCTTACAGCCACACTCATTTCCCTCATATCTCACCCCCTACTTAAATCCTGGTAACCACTAATCTGTTGTCCATGTCTATAATTTTGTCATTTCAAGATGTTATATAAATGAAATCATATTATGCAAGCTTTGGGATTAGCCTTATTCACTCAGCAAAATATTATATATATCACAGTTTGTTGAACCATTCACCTGTTAAATAATATCTATGTTGTTTCTAGATTGGACTATTATGAAAAAAGCTGCTATAAATATTTGCGTACAGTTTTTTTTTATGTGTGTGAATGTACATTTTCATTTCTCTAGAATAATAGTAGTGCAATTGCTAGGTAACTACATGTTTAGATTTTTATAAAACAACTTAAGTGTTTTTCAGTGTAGCCATATGATTTATGTCCCCACCAGCCATGTATGAGGGGTCTACTTTCTTTACATCCTTGCCTGTGTGGCATTGTCACTTAGCCATTCTGACAGGTACACAGCGATATCTCTTTGTGGTTTTATATTCGCATTTTCCTAATCATTAATGATGTTGAACATCTTTTCATGTGCTTATTTGCCATCTGTACATCCTCTTCAGTGAAATGTCTCTTCAGGCTTCCTGCTCATTTTCTAAATGAATTTTTTAAACGGTTGACTTTTGAGAATCTTTTCATAATATAGATACTAGCCTTTTGTTAAATATATGTTTTGCAAATATTTTCTCCCACACAGTAGCTTGTTTCTTCATCCTCTTAACATACTCTTTCACAGAACAACCGTTTACATTTTGATGAAGATCAGTGTATCATTTTTTCTGAAAAAGTGTGCATTTGGTGTCAAGTATAAGAACTCTTGACTGAGCTCTATATCTTGAAGATTTTCTCCTATGTTTTTTCTAATATGTTTATACTTTTACATTTTACATTAAGTCTATAATACATTTTGTGATAACATTTATATGAAGTGTGAGTCTTTGGTTGAAGTTCAGTTTTTGCCTAGATATAATTGATGTACAATTGTTTCAGGACCATTTGTTAAAAAGGCTCTATTTCCTCCCTTGAATTTCTTTTGCATTTGTCTCAAAAATCAGTTGAGTATATTTTTTAGGCATATTTATGATATCCATATTCTGTTCCATTGACCTATGTTTCTGTCTCTTTGCCAATACTCTGAAGTATGTTTTACTGTAGCTGTACAATGAGTTTTGAAATTAGGTAGATTGATTCCTTCTTCATTTTTCTTTTTCAATAGTGTTTCAGGTATTCTAGTTTTACTTTCCATACATATTTAACAATAATCCTGACTATATCTACCAAAACAGTCTTGCTTGGATTTTGACAGAAATTGTGTTAAATCTGTATATCAGTTTGAGAGAATTAAATCTTTACTATCTTGGGGTTTCAATCCATGAACATAGTATATTTCTTAATTTATTAAGAGCTTCTTTGATTTTTAATAAATGTTGCATAGTTTTTAGCATACAAATTCTGTTTATATTTTTATATCTAAGTGCTTTAAATTTTTGAGCAATAAATGGTATTTTAAATTTTGGTGGCTACCTGTCCATTGTTCATATAGAGGAATACAATAGACTTTTGTATGTTTATCTTGTGTCCTGTGACCTTGCTGAAATCACATATTGGTTGTGTATGTATGTGTAAATTGCTTGGGTTTTTCTACATAGAAATGTCATCTGCAAATAATGACAGTTATGTTTGTTTCTTCCAGGTCTGTATGCATTAACAAGAATCTCCTATTTCACTGGCTAGAACTTCCAGCACTGTGTTGAATAAAAATAATGTGAGCAGACGTTCTTACTTTGTTCTTGATCTTAAGGGCAAAGCATTCAGTCAAGCAACATGGTTAGCTGTTGGTTTTCTGTAGCTGCTCTTTATGAAGATGAAGAAATTCACCTCTATTTTTATTCTTCCAACAGTGGGAGTTAAATTTTGTCAAATGCTTTTTATGCATCAATTGATATAACCATGATTTTTCTTCTTCTTTAGCCTAAGAATGTACTAGATTACATTGATAGATTTTTGAATATTGAGCCAACTTACATCCTTGGAGTATACCCTAGTTGGTCATGGTATATAATTCTTTGTATTTATTACTAAATTCTGTTTGGCAATATTTTGTTAAGGATTTTTGTTCTATATTTGTGAAGGATATTGATGTGTAGTTTTCTTTTTTGTACTGTTTTTGTCTCATTTCGGTATCAGGGTAATAGATTTTTTAAATGAATTGCACTATCTTCCTTTTCTCTATTTTCTGGAAGTTATTTTATAGAATTCATTAATTTAAATGTCTGCTAGAAAATTCCATCTGGACCTGGAGATTTAATTTTTTGAAGTATTTTAATTTTAGATTTAATTTCCTTAATAGTTATATAGCTATTCAAATGCTCTCTTTCATATTGAATGATTTGGGGTAGACAGTGTTTTTTGAGGAATTGATCCATTTCACTTAAATTATCAACTTTGTGTGTGTATTGTCAAATTTATGTATGTTATGTATGTATGTATTCTTTTATTATCCTTTTGATATCTTCAGGGGCTGTAGTGACATCCCTTCTTTTATTCCTGATATTGATAAATTTGTGTCTTCTTTCTAACTTTGTCAGTCTTACAAGAGCTTATTTTATTACCCCTTTCAAGGAATCATCTCTTTGTTTTATTAATTTTCTAGATTTATTTTGTCTTTACTTTCATTAATTGTTGCTTTTGTCTTTATTTATCTTCCACTTGCTTTGGATTTATTATATTTTTTCCTTAAGTTTTTGAGATGTGACCTTAGATTATAAATTTGACTTCCCCCCTTTCCTAATATATGCAGTTAGTACTATAAATTTTCCTCTCAGCACTGCTTTAGTTATGTCCTATAAATTTTGATATGTCCTGTTTTTCTTTCATTTAATGCATTGTTTGGTTTTCTTGAGACTTCCTTTCTGACTTCTGTATTATTTAGAAATGTCTCATTTAGTTTATAGCTGTTTACCGGTTTCTTGTTGTTGTTTCTTTTTCAGTTGGTTTAATGTTGGTTGGCAAATACACTGCATATGATTTCAGTTATTTTGATTTTGTTGAGGTTTGTTTTCTGGTCCAGGATGTGGACTGTCTTGGAAGAAAATGTGTATTCTTTTACTGTTGGGTAGAGTGTTTGATAAATGCCAAATATTAATAGATACTGTTGGTTGATGGTGTTATCGAGTTCTTCTATCTCTTTGTGATTTTCTGTCTAGTTGTCCTATTGATTATTGAGAGAAGGGTGTGGAGTCTCAAACTCTAATTGGATTTATCTCTTTTTTAAGTTTTAACAGTTTTTGCTTTACATATTTTACAGATTTGTTGTTTGATTGACTCTTTTTTGATAATCCTCTCTGTTTTTGTGATTTTCTTTTGTCCTGAAGTCTAACATATTTGATATTAATAAAGCCACACCTGATTTCTTTTGATTAATGTTTGTGTGATGTATCTTTTTCTATCATCTGATTTTCATCATGTCTGTATCACTATATTAGAAGTGAGTTCTTTGTAGATAGCATATAGTTGGGTCATGTTTTTAATCTATTTTACCATTTTCTTTTATTTTGCATATTTAGACCTTTTATAATTAATGCCATTACTTATATGTAAGAATGTAAGACTATTATTTTATTGTTTTCTGTGTCTCTCTTTTCTTTTTCAGCCTTCCTATTGGTTACTTGAACATTTTTTTTTTAGGTTAGTATTTTGATTTATCTGTGATATTTTGAATGTATTTCTTTGTATAACTTTTTAAGTAATTGCTCTACGTATTACACACACATGCCACACACACTCACACAATCATAGACTATTAGTCTCATTTTAACAATTCATATGAAGTGTAGAAACTTTTATATAAGCATCTCTTTATGATTCTTTACCCTCCCCTATTTATAACTTTAAATATTTTGTCTACATGTATTTAGAAGCATGTCACACAGTGTTATGATTTTTATTTCAATCATCAGACAGGATTTAGAAGGCTCAAAAGGAGAAGAAAAGTCTGTTTACCCACTTTTTGGCTTACTGTGTTGTTTTTCCTTTCTGATGTTTTGATTTCTTTTTTAAAAAATCATTTTCTTTGTTTAGAGAACTTTTGATAGCCATTACTTGAAGGTAGGTGATCTGGCAATAACATTTTCAATTTTCTTTCATCTGAAAATATCTTGAATTTTCCTAATTCCTGAAAGACATTTTTTACAGATAAGAATTCTAGGTTGACAGTCATTTTCTTTCAGCATTTGAAACATATTGTGCCACTTCCTGTGGTCTCGTTGGTTTTTGATGAGAAATACACTGTCATTCAAATTACTTTTCCATTATAGGCAAGATGTCATTTTTCTCTGACTGTTTTCAAGATTTTTATTTTGTCTTTAGTTTTGGAAGTTTGTCTGTAATATGGTATTGTAGTCAGCTCAGATTTCCATCACACAGTATCGTAGACTTGGGGGGCTTGAACAATAGAAAGTTATTTCTCACTGTCTATAGGCTGCAAGTCTGAGATCAGGGTGCCAGTTGGTCACATTCTGGTCAGGGCTCTCTTTCTGGCTTACAGATGAGAGCGTTCTTTCTCTTCCTCTTCTTATAAGGCTAATAATCCTATCAAATTAAGACACTACCCTTATGACCTCATTTAACCTTAATTGCCTCCTTAAAGCCCTATCTCCAAATACAGTCACGTTGGGAATTAGGGCTTCAACATGAATTTTGGGGGCGCCCAATTCAGTCCATAGCGTGTGTCATCATGTGGATTTAAACACTGCATTTTACTTGCTTGCATTTTACTAATCTTCTTGAGTCATTTAGTTTGACGTCTCTTACCACATTTGGGGAGTTTTAAGTCATTACTTCTTTAAGGACTTTCCAGCCATGCCTCCTTTGTCCTCTTCCTCTTGGACTTCATTTACAGAAATATTACATCTTTTGGTATAGTCCACAGTCCCTGTGGCTCCGTTATTCTGTCTCTTTTCTCTCTGTTGTTTAGATTGGGTAATGTCTATCTTCCAATTAACTGTGTGTGTTTTTTTTTTTAATCCTCTGTCTCCTCCATTCTGCTGTTTTGCCCATCCACTGAGATTTTTATTTTGGTTATTGTAGTTTATCAGTTATTTTTTTTCAGTTCTTTAAATGTCATTTTTCTTCTTATTTACATTTTCTTTTTAGATTTAGAGATTTTTATTTATTTGCTGAGACTATACTCTTTGAAGTACTTTTTTTGTTTTGTTTTGTTTTGTTTTTTTAACACAGAGTCTGGCTCTGTCATACAGGCTGGAGTGCAGTGGCATGGTTTTGACTCACTGCAACCTCTACCTCCCAGGTTCAAGTGATTCTCCTGCCTCAGCCTCCCGAGTAGATAGCATTAGATATCTTAGATAGCATTAGAGCACATGCCACTAAGTCCAGCTAATTTTTGTATTTTTAGTAGAGACAGGGTTTCACCAGTTTGCCTTGGCTGGTGTCGAACTCCTGACCTCAAGTGATCTGCCTGCCTCAGCCTCCCAAAGTGCTTAGATTACAGGCATGAGCCATGGACCCTGGGCTGAAGCACTTTTAAAATAACTGTTTCAGGACCGGGGCTGTGGCTCACGCCTGTAATCCCAGCACTTTGGGAGGCTGAGGCGGGCAGATCATTTGAGGCCAGGAGTTTGAGACCAGCCTGGCTAATCTGGTGAAACCTCATCTCTACTAAAAATACAAAATTAGCTGGGCATGGGGTATGTGTCTGTAATCCTAGCTACTTGGAAGGCTGAGGCAGGAGAATCGCTTGAACCTGAGAGGTGGAGGTTGTAGTAAGCTGAGATCGCGCCACTGCACTCCAGCCTGGGTGACACGAGCAACATTCTGTCTAAAAAAAAAAATGGCTATTTTAAAATATTTGTAGATATAATTCTAACATTTCCATCATTATACTGTTGGCATCTATTGGTTGTCTCTTTTTATTCATTTTGAGATCATCTCAATTCTTGCTATGACTTGTGATTTTCCATTGAAACCTGAATATTTTGGTTATTATTTTGAGACACTGGATCTTATTTAAACTTTCTGTTTTACTTCACTTTGTCTGACACTTCTCCGTCAGGGAAAGGTGGTTGAGGGAGCCACCTCCTTACTACTTAATTCAGGTAAAAAAAGTCTAGGTTCTTTACTTGGCCAATATGGACACCTGAGGGTGGGGCTTGTTACTGTTGGGCAGAGTTTGGAGGTCTGGCTTCCTATGAGGCCTCCACTGATACCTCCCTGTCTAAGAGTGAAAGAAATACCTTGTTACTACGCCTCATGTGGCCTCCATTGATACTGTGATGATAATGGTGGAATTGCCTCATTATACTGGGTGCTGGTAAAAGACCTGGCTCTATACTAGGCCTCCTTTGACTTAACCCCAGAGAGGATGGGGAGTGGTGATTTGTTCCGGCTGAAAAGAAATAAAAATCCAGGCTCCCCATGTAGTCTCAGTTGACACCATGGAGGTGGAGGGTTTTGTTGTTGCATGGCAGAGATGAAAGTCCTGGCTCCTGGCTTGGCCTTCTCTGAAACCACTCAGGCTGGCAAGTTGAGAGCCTATAATAGCCTAGCAAGTGTGAGGGTCTAGCTTCCTCGATTGTTCTTCACTTGACTGGGTAGATGTGGGACCACACTCTTTCTGTGATGCTTGGCTGGAGTATGGCAATTACTTTGTAAAACTTTTTGTCTTCCTGGTTCTTTGACTAGAGATAGCAGGCTTTCTATGGGGCTTTTTTCACATTACCAATTTATTCAATACTTAGTTTGAGATATGTGATACAAAACAAAAACACAGAAAACTTACTGCTGTGCCATTCTTTAGGTCTCAAGGTCCTGAATTAGTCTACCTTCTCTCTACCATTTCTTATGGTTGTTTTATATATAACATAAAAACAACCATATACATAATAAAAAATAAAAATATTAAGAAATTTCTTGTTTTATATATAATATCTAGAGTTTTAGTTATATGTAATAGGAATAGAAACAAGCATGTATACTCTATTCTTCCTGAAACAGAAGTCTGCGCACTTCTTTTGACAACACCAAAACATTTGATAAATATGTGAGAAATGATAGTCAATTACTGTACTGTATTGGCTCATTTTAGAAATATATAGTGAGGTTCCCAGGGAGCTATCCAGCGTACTGGACTCTCCTTAAAGCTTTAACTCAGTGCATGAGAATTTTCCATCTCTCTGTCTTCCGATTTCTTTTTCTGTTTTTGCCTGTTTTAATATCAGCCTTTAACTACTCTGCTCTACCCTTCCATACTCAATGTCTAACTGCTTCTCAGTGAATTTGTGGTTAGTTGGCCCTTAATAACTGGCAATACACTGGCTATTTTTGACAGTAATTTTTATTTGCTATCCATTCTAGCTATCTCCTAGTCTGGCTGAATCCTTGGGAAATTCACAACACTGTCATAGTCTTCAACTGCTTGTGTCACTGTTACTTCTAGCCATTAAGTTGCTTTGTTTTGTAGAATGGTAGAAAAAGTTTTCTGAAAAAATGCAAGGCAGCACAGAGGCCCCTCCCTCAAGATGCTAATAGTTTCACAGGAAAACTAGAATTAGCTATATAAATAGGGGAAATGTTCTCACATCATTTATCTATACTACACTTATTATTCTTTGTTTTTACAATATATAGAACAGAAAATAATTGACCTTTGAATTTGTTTTCTTTTTCTTTAATTTTGAGTATCTGCAGAGAAATAACTAAAACATTTTACTTCATTCTATTAGAAATATTGAAAGGAGATGATGCAGCCATGGCAGAAAAAGGCATTTTCCCCTTTAAGAGAAATTTCTCTCAGACATGGGAAAAAATACAGCAGTCTCCTATTATGAGTTGACCTTGGAGCCAAGAAGTAGTAGTTATTACCTCCATCCATTCCATTACTAATACAACAGGTAAAAGTCAGAAGATTAGTTTCAAAATTTCTATAACCTCTAAGTAAAGTTTCAGCTGTCTTCTTTTATCTGATAGTGTTTTTACCGGTGGTACTTTTAAGACTGAAATCCACCATAGGCAACTATTTTCTCTTCTTGAGCTTTATAGGTATCTTTTATAGAAACTTTACCTAGCTGTCAGTCTGTTAACCCCCATGTATTTAGTTTGATTCATTAGATTGCAGATATTTCTAAAAGGCACCTCAAATATACATGGACCTGAGAATCCTCAAGGGGGTTGATTCCAGTGAGCTGGTGAAGGATCTTCAAGGTGTTTATTGAGTGCTTACTTATTCCCTGGACTGTGCATGATGCTGTATAGGCATTATTAAGTTAAACCTGACAAGTCTCTAAGCTATGGACTTAGTATGTAAATAATGGTCTCTGTCTTCAAAGTGGGGATACTCTCTCCATTGTGTTTAAGAAAATCATTAAATGACTGCCATGCTGTGTCCATACAGTGGATTGCTCTCTGATTACCAGTGATAGATTATCAGGATTGATCCTCACCATTTCCCATTCTCCTCTGCACCTTCCCCCAGTTTTTATGATGAAGTGCTATCTTCATCTATTGTGCTGCTATAGTCACCTACCTGAGACTGGGTAATTTATAAACAATGGAAATTTATTTCTCACAGCTCTGGAGGCTGAGAAGTCCAATATCAAAGTGCTGGCAGGTTCAGCATCTGGTGAGGACCCTGTTCCCTGCTTCCAAGATGGTGCCTTGTTGCTGATCCTCTGGAGGCGACAGATGCTGTGTCATCACACAGTGGAAGGTGGAAAAGCAAAAAGGTCTAAGTTAGTTCCCTCCAGCCATTTTATAAGGCACTAGCTGGGTCCCAAAACGTCACTTTTTTTTTTTTTAGACAGAGTCTTGCTCTGTTGCCCAGGCTGGAGTGCAGGGTCCCAAAACGTCACTTTTTTTTTTTTAGACAGAGTCTTGCTCTGTTGCCCAGGCTGGAGTGCAATAGCGTTATGTTATCTCAGCTCACTGAAACCTCTGCCTCCTGGGTTCAAGCGATTCTCCTGCCTCAGCCTCCCAAATAGCTGGAATACAGGTACCTGCCACCATGCCTGGCTAATTTTTGTATTTTTAGTAGAGATGGGATTTTGCCATATTGGCCAGGATGGTCTTGAACTCCTGACCTCAGGTGATCCACCTGCCTCAGCCTCTGCAGTGCTGGGATTCCAGGCGTGAGCCACCACTCCCGGCCAAAAGGCCACTTTTTCTTAGCACCACAATAATTCAGCCATGGAAGCCGGAAAAGCAAGAAGGCCTAATTTAATTCCCTCCAGCCCTTTTATAAGCACTAGTTGGCTTCCAAAAGGCCACTTTTTAATACCACCACAATGAGGATTAAATTTCAACATAAATTTTGGAAGGGACACAAACATTCAAGCTGTAAGTCAAAGGCAGTTATTATGCTCCTTTGCTTGAACAAATAGCCAGTAGTTTCTAGCAATGGACCATTTTCTAACTTGTATAAAGCTGGCCCGCATGAGGATTCAATCTGTAACTCATACTTAACTTCTTGATATAACCAGCTAAACTACTTATTATAGGCCATTATAACAAGTTAAAAAGGCAATACACAATAGAGGAACATACTTGCTAGTTTCTAAGTTTTAATGATTTTTAATGCCTTGACTAGATCAAATGAGTAAGATACACAGCCTGCATTTGATCTCAGGTTTGCTGAATTCCAATATTGTACAACTTTAAGAGGGAAGTATTGCATGCTTTAAAATGGTGTTTCTGTTTCACTGCGTGTGGTGAGTGATGAATCACTGAATGCATGATGAACTGTTCTGAATGGTGCAGTTTATTATACATTGTACATTGTGTGCTGTGCACCACTGACCTGCATAGGATCTATGTGTGTTCCTCTGAATATTGATAAAATGAGGAACATGGTACTTTCTATCTGCCCTGAGGATGTTATATGTATTAATAAACTAACATCTATCTATAGAAGAACAACCTTTTCATTTGATAGCAAAATGTAACAACCTTTTCATTTGTTAGCAAGAAAAGCCTGAGTTAGTGACAAGTAAGAATAAGTGATTACTTAGAATTTTTAAAAAATCACCTTCAAGAACACTCCATAGTGAAAACAAAGATTTATTAAGTGGATTGATGGGTCTTTTATTGAATATATAATAACTTTCAGGAAATTCATATTTATGTGAATTATAAGTGAGTAGGTGCTGCCCAAGTGCTTAAAAACAGTTTGTTCTTTTAAGAATCTTCGGCATTCCTTCTGAGACCTTGGAGCATTTGGTGATGTCCATTGTATATAGCAGAGGATTAAACTGGAATCACACATAAATGGTCACAGATTTCAAACATGAAGATGTAAACAATTTGGGGTCTACTCTGAGCACCGATTTAGTGTAGTAGAGATGAGCAGTTGATGTCACTTGTTCTAAAATTACGTAGATCTAATTCTGAAATCCCCTCTTAACCATGAGGCTTTGAGCAGGTTACCCAGTATCTCTAACATCATCTGTGCTCATTTCTAAAATGGAGATAATACTGATTAGACATATCTTATACAATTTAGGGGCTACCGAATAGGATAATTGTGAAAAGTACTATGAATCATATTTACAACATAATAAAGGTCAGCTGCTTCTACTATTTATATTATTAACACTACTAATGAGAAGTAATTTTACAAGTGATGGTGTCTCCCTGTGAAAGGTTATGGGTAACAACTGAGTCTATATTTGTTAGCATCATAAGAAGACAACTCCATATATAGTATTGTGCCCCTGAATTTCTGCTTCTTGTTTAGGGTAGGAGCAAAGAAATGACAGGTTCAATCCAAAATATCTTTGAGTTGTTCAGCTAACCCTGGGATTGGGTGAAGGATTTAGGATGACTATGGTTTGGATCTGAAATAAGGGGATTTCAAGGCTCCTGTATTTATCACAGAGTATTCCAAACATTTGCAGCTACCTTGAAACTCTGAATCAGCCAACAGGAAGAAGGGGGCCCGGGTAACAGTTGTAGAAAGACTGCTGGCTTTTGCCCTGACTTCTTTTCTGCTCACTGCAATAGCAACTTAGCTTCACAATGTCCTCTTTAGTCATGCATTCTGATCAAAGTAGTTATTTAAAGATTGTGGCTAATAGTAGAATAGATACCCCCGGTATTTCCCAGAGCAGAGCTCGCATTCTGGGAATCTTAGGTCCATGTGACTTCCTGAGTCAGTGATTCACATTGAGAAAGAAGACAGGTTTGGCATGACACAATCTGCAGATTCAAATAAATCCCCTGGGAGAAGATGAGGCTGCTGAGAGCCCTCTTTGCTGGCTGAAGCTCCCAATGTACGCACAAAACACCCTGTCCCGGGCCCCAGATGTGTGCAGGTTTCTAATTGCCGGTGCTGCACTAAGATTTGAAGGGTGAGAGAGTTGCAAAATCACGAACACCGAGGGCGGTGTTAGGAAGGCAGCTTCCTGCACACTGTTGTAGGTGTTAGTGAGATTATCAATTGCTCCGGGAGAGACACAGGACTGGCGGGCTTGGGGAATGTGATGGTCCCTCTCTTCGCTGTTTCTGCCCCCTGAGCTTGTGCTTTCTCAGGGAGATGCACTCTGCACTTCCATTCCTGCAGTGAAATTAACTCGAGCTTGGCAGGTAAGTCTTTCAGCTCACCTTTAACAAGAAAAGATATGTGAGCTGCGGTGGGGGTGGGCTGTACCCCATTTCCCTTACATTGGACATATTTTATTGATGCAAAGTGGTCTGTGGAAGCTTAAATGTGGGGCAGAGGTTTGCAGTAGGCAGAGGAACTCTGTGGCCCTGAGGGAAGAGAATGGATAAAAGGAAGGGAAGGGGAGTCAGGCATTTTTCTCCTGATAAATCTCTCGTTTTTCTTGGAAATGTTGCCTCAAGGCTGATGCCTGGCTCCAGAGCAGGGTCTTTGGCATGAGTGATAGCTGTGATGTTCCCTATTTTTCTTTTTTTTTTTTAAAAAATTGTCGCTGCATGGGAGCAGGCAGACAGAAACAGGGTTGCATGTTGTCAATACAGGCTGCAGAAGTCAATAAGCAGCCAGACAGGGAGTGAAATTGGAGGAGGCAGCTATAGATTTCTTAGGTTATTTCTTGTGAGTTTTTCAGAACTTGTGTGATTCAGGCTTGTCAGATACTATTTTGAGCTGGGCTGAGACAAACACATTCCCCTAGTGCACCAGATGTTGCCTGCAGCCTCCCAATTTCTAGAGGCATCTGGGTCGGCTTTCTCTGGGCAAAGGAATGACCAAGCAAGGGTCGGGAATGAGGGAACTGGAAACTATAATGGGAAAAATGACTGTTTTACTGCTCTAGAATCTAATAGAAATCGTAATGTCACCCTGGAGATAATTATTATGCTGTTAGTGATCGGCTTGAGACCAGGGA
The DNA here is from genome assembly GCA_963574635.1 of Cheracebus regulus. NCBI lineage: Eukaryota > Metazoa > Chordata > Mammalia > Primates > Pitheciidae > Cheracebus > Cheracebus regulus. The sequence goes on along the minus strand of CAUYQU010089075.1, from coordinate 67,825 downwards.
CTGTGCCTCATCCAATTCAGTGCTTGGATCAGAGTGCATACTCAGTAAATATATGATGATTAAATGTTACAACCAAAATACATACTTTTGGGGTAAGCACAGATTGATAGTGTGGGTTCTGCTTAGAATGATGAGATGGAGTAATAAGGGAGACTCATGTTGATTGGTGGATAATTATGAAGAAATAGGTTCTGTTAAATAGTAGATTAATCTCTGTAACTGGAATTATTAGACAGGGACACACAAACACAGGGTCTGCCTGCCTGCCTATCGTCTGTTTACTTTCATCTCTCTCTTGTGTTCTACCTGATTCCTGTTTCACAAGTTTAATGAAAACTAGCATCATTAGGGATAAAAATGACAAAAGATACAGGCTTCATCCAGCAGTCGATCTTCCTTGGTTCTGCAATGACATGGCCTACAGATAACTGAAATGTAAGGGTTACTGTAACTCTAAGCATTTATTTTAACCTCTTCTGACACCAATCTCATGCTTGAGGATGCAAACCTAGAGTAAAGTCGATGAGTGTTCTGGCCCTGCCCTGAGTCCTAATGAGGTAAAACTAGCAAAGGGCAGGTAACAGTCATGCAGGGGATTGAGTCATACATGGAGGGCTGGTTGAACATTTTGCGCTTTGGAGATGATAAAGCAGATAATTGGGCGGCCTTTCTCCATTCCGTGGGCTGGGCTGCTCTTTCGTGGCTTCACAGTACTTTGCTTACTTTTTCTCCCCTTATTTGAAACGGAATCAGGAATATCAGATTTCTCTTCCGATCCTGCTTAATAAAATATTCTATTATTTTCTCAGCTGCAGAAGTATTCTATTATGACTGATCATTTCCTCCTCGTCTCAGGGTGTTTGTCACTGGCCACAGTTTATATACAAGCTACACTGGCTGCCAGGAGCTTGAATTGGCTTTAGAGTGGATGCTGGGGGAGGGATGGGGGCTTCCGGGTATCTGATGAATTCCTGCAACCACAGAGCTGGGAGCCTGGCGGGCAGCCAAGGGGATTGTGGACAGATGCTATGCTTGCTGGGTCGACCTGGCTCAGCTAATACTCCCAGGCGTGGAGCTGGGGGGACACAGTCATTTCACTCAACCTGCACAAAAATATGGACTTAATATCAACTATGTGTAAGGCATGGAATTCTTGGCATACTCAGGGAGTCAAACCCAGGAGTCCCTTTTCCCCAGGTAGTCCACTCTGCTACCCACATAGCAGGTGCTGTTACATTGTCTTATTTGTTTCTTTTGGAAAGGAAAAGAATTTTATTCTATTCACCAATGAGGAAACCAAGACTCACATATTTTATATCATGCCTAAGATTGCAGGTGGTGAGTGGATGAATCATGATGGAAACTGTTTACTTTAACTGTACTGCACATCTGTAAGAAAAGACATTCAGAAAAGACTCTTTTACAAGACAGTGCAAGCCAAGGGCTAGAAATTTTGGTGAGAGATGGCTCCCATGGAAAAGTAGAAATTAAGATGGGCTTCGAAGCATGAGAAGATGACAAAAAAGCCCAACCCAGACTGGTTTAAACAGTAAGGGAGTGGTTATTTGCTCATGTAATTGAGAAGATCAATGTCACCAAGGTTTGGATATTTCTATCTAGTGTCTCCTGCTGAGTTGGCTTTATCCTCAGGGTCTGCCTATTGCCCTCTGGACCGTACTCCCCAGCAGCTGAAGGATAACTGCAGGAGTTTCAGACCCCTACATAGTTCCTGGGGCCACTTTCTCTCATCAGCCTCAACTGTGGCTGGGGGGAGACAGGAGATAGTGTATTCTGTACCATCTACTAAAGAGCAGAGGTAAGACTAAATAGAGAAGCAATTTTGCCAAAGGAAAATCAGGGCAGGAGAAGGGAAAGGAATGGGTGGTAGCCCACTAACATCCCATAGTAGAGGATTTAGAGAGGCAAGGGGAGCAGAAATCCTCACAGCATGAGCACTGATAGTAGTGGAGGGTGGGTAGGTCTGGGTCAGGAGTTAAGATGCCAGTCTTCTGATGTTCCTGGGAATGGATATTTTGGCCAGCTATATCTTATTACCAATGCCTTCTGACCCCCCAAAACACATTGCTGCAGCCTGATAGCTTCCTTCTAGACCACAGAGGTTCAGGGGGTCTTAGACTACTAAGGTAGAAATCAGTGAACTAGTAGGGTCAGATCATGTCAGGGGAAATGATCCCAAGATTCCCTGTCTGGTCTGAGACTGCATGTACCCTGCACTCTAATAGCCCACTGAAGTCTGCTCTTGGCTACCTGCTCCAGTGAAACTTGGGTCCTAAAAGTCAGCAGGTGCTCAGTGATAAAGCAGAGTACAGGAAAAAGGGAGAGGGTCTTAGGGACTGGGATCCTGTTGAATGGTCCTAGGATGATATGACATTTGTTGTTTCACTAACTCCTACCAACTCATGCCTAGGTCTGCTCAAAGGGCTTTTGTTTCTGGAGGCATATCCTGAGGTCGTGAGTGGGAAGCGTAGTGCTTGGTCCATCAAAACAGAGAGTTCGTTTTTTTGTTTGTTTTTCTGTTCCAGAAAAGCAGAGAAGCATCATGGGTAATGGAAAAAATAAATACTGCACTAGGAGGAATCAGGAGATATGACTTTGGCCTGGGCTCCTCATGTACTGATTCCTGTTTGACTTTGTATAAGTAAGCTTCTTTAATTTTTGCTGCTAAGCCCCTAATAGAGCTGTTTTTGTTGTTGTTGTGCTTTCTCTTCTTTCCTCAGATAGAATTATTTTATAGTCAAGTTTTGTTATCCTAGCAAAGAAACCTGGGGTTATGCTTTGGAAGGCCCTTTCTTCTTGTGTTTGAACCAAATTGAATTTAGCAGGTACAAAGGGCTGCAGAGAGACTTGGTGATTGATAGAATTGTAGCCAGGATGCAGAGGGCTATCAGGAGTCCTAGGCATTGACTCTTTGAACCCTGTGCTGAAATCACCCCTCAAGTTTTCCTCTAGCCATGCTGTGCTCTTCTGTGTGTAACACCATGCCTTGCCCAGCCATACTTGGGAATAATCTCAGATTCTGTATCTTTACCTCTTTTTTAAATTTTGCCACTCAGCCTCTCTGTGCTGCCTTCACACATCCCATTAGTCAACAAAGTCCTATTGATTTTATATACAAATTCATCTTAAAACAATACCATCTTGTTTATTCCCAGTGTTCCAGTGCTGCCCCTCCCTCATTGGACCCTTATAATATCTGCCTTACTGTGCGTGGCATATGAGAGGTCCTCAGCAAACAGCATTTGAAAAATGCAGAATGAGATAGACACAGGTGAAATGGAGTGAACAGACTCTGAGTTCCCAACCTTCTACTTATATGAGATAGACAGGGGTTGGTATTTCCAGAAATAGTTATAGGAAAGAACTAGGTCCTTTTGTATCCAATTCACCATGTGTCTGAGGTTATCTTATTTCCACCTCATGGAGATGTTTAACAAGTTAATGTGAAACAAACTCTTTGTTTCTACTGAGAAGATCATGCCCAAGTCTTCCTACATTCTGAGGCAGGTGCCACACCCTCCCCTGCTTCTCAAAGGTCTCATTTTACCATCCTCATTTTGCCAGCCTCTGGGAAACCTGATATAAGCCTATCCAATGCTAAAAGTGCCTGCTTAACAGCTTGGAAGGGAGGAGAGGCAATTTATTTGCTCAATTGAATTACCTGTTTACACTTCTGATCTCCCAAGCATATGTCAGAACAAGAAGATAATAGAAGAAATTGTTAACATTGCATGGAACTAGGGAGTCCACATATAAGAGAAATTTATCACATGAAAATGCTTGCTTTCTTTGGAGGTGAATCGCTTTCACCATCAGAATTGCCTCCAGCCTATCATTTGCCTTGCCACACATTTTCCTTTATAGTATCTTTGCTCAGGGTGCTTTCCCTCTGAAAACAGAAACGCCTAGTTGACCGCTCACCACTCAGGCTTTGGTTGCAGCCTAATGATGGAAATAACAAGCCCACTCCATAGGTGCCTCTGAAGAGCTTATTTCAGGGAGCTGCAAGACAACTATCTGCTCAGAAAATTCTCATGAGGATGATGGTTTTCAAAGCAGGAAGGAGAGAAAATTCCTGTCATGCTTCCCCTCTGCATGCTGGAGAGTTGAACAGACACTTGAAGGCAAAATCATAAGTCAAGTTGAGGATGGTTTCTGGTGGAGCGGTTTGGCGATTCCGTCTCAAGTTGAGAGCTGTTCTAGAATGGCTTCTATCTGACTTGTTTATTTCTCCGCTATTAATAAAAACTATCAGAGTGAGGATGGACCAAGAATCTCTCCCATAATGCCCTACTTCAGGGCTTGAAATTTTACTATTAGAAATTCATTTATAATATCATGGGATAAAACATAAATGCATGAATCTTTTTACAGAACCCCTGCCAAGAGACATCCTTCAATAAATACTTATGGAGCTGGACACTGGGCTAGTTGCTACAAATACAAAGAAAAGCGAGTTCATATCAACTCCCACCGAGGAGCTCGCAACCTGGATGATGATGCCAGTTCCAAGAATAACAAGAACAGGTGCTAGCATAGATGGTGGTTACTATATGCTAGGTACCATTTCTATGTGCTTTGCATGCTGAAGTCATTGCATCATCACAAGCCTATAAGACTCTTCTCCCTATTTTACAGATGTGGAAACTGGGACACTGACTTGTTAAGTGTCTTGCCTGAAGTCACAAGATTAACATGTACAAGGCACTATGAGAGCAGAGAGAAAAGAGGCTTGGTCAGGGAGTAAGAGAGACACATGTACAGGTCACTGATGTGGAAATTCAGACTCACCATCTCCCTAACTGGCCCTTCGCCCTTCCTTTGCATTTAAAATTATTCTCACTCTGTCTCTCTCATTCAATTTACCTATTCCTATGAAGGAGTAAAAATCCCTAACCTCTTGATATGAATTTAGCATTCAAAGGCACCTGAAATGAGGAAGACAGAAAGTATTCAAGATAATTTGGGTCTGCTTCTTGATTTTTCTCAGGTTTGGTCAAGAGGCCAACAAGCAAATAGAATGCAATGGCACACAGATAAGGGGCTTATTGGAAAGGTAGATCTCAATTTCTACTATTTCTACCAGACATTATGACCCTGAGACCTTTTTCAGTTATGGTACTCCATTGGGATTATTTTGATTATAAGTGACAGGAAAACCCAACCCAAACTGCCTTAAATCAAAGGGAACTTTAGAGGGTCCCATAAGGAAAAAGTCTAGGGGTTGCTCTGGGTCTAGGAATAGCTTGATGCAGGGTCTCACGTAATATTGCCGGGTTTTCTGATCTCATCTTTCAACTTAGTTCCCTCTCTCTTGCCTCATGATCACAAGATTGATGCCGCAGCTCCAACCCTACTTTACCTCACTCGGTCTAGGGGGAGATATGAGAGTTACTTTTCTGAGCTATCAGAAAGAGTCCTGGGCTTTTCTACCATTGACTCTATTAAGTTTCCTGTCTACTTCTAGATGAGTTACTGTGCCCAGGGAAATAAATTGAACTGATTCACTTAGGCTAATGGGTATAAGAATAAAATGAAAGTGGAGAACCAGTAAGTCTCTGAGGAAATTCAGTTTATATTGGAAAAAGGTGGTGACATCTTCAATGGAAGCTTCTCAAGTGACCTATATTATAGCTCAGTTAGATGGCATTTTCCCACCAGGGCTGATAGCATCTATGATACCTACGTTTGCTTTTTCTCCTCTTTACCTATCAATATGTCTGCTCAATACTCAGGAGTATTCCAAAGTGGCTAAGTGGCATGAAGAATAAAAAATAATGTCTTAAATGGACTATAGGACATAAACTGGCTTTTTCAATGGCCTTTAAGTTTCTTAACTCCTGAGCCAGGGTTCTTCTTCAGGCCAGAGGCACCCGGAACATCTCTGGTCCTACAGATGGTGCTGGTTGGGTATCAGCATATGGGGAGATATGTGGGTGGGAGCAGCTGATGTCAGAAGGCCTGAGTAGGAACATTGGATTAGAATCAAAGGAAAAATCTTGAGCCTTCAGTTGATGAAGAAAAAAACCTCCTTAGCTGAAAAAATGCAGGACTCTGGCAGACTCCTTGTAAGGATAATGAAGAGACCTAACTTTCTGAAATAATTAAAACCCCACAGGAGGGATATTATTATATATGGTGGTTACTAGAAGGGAAGTCAGGGTTAGGTTTAGGATTAGGGGAGGAGTCAGGGCCTCCTGCCGTGGGAACTTCTTGGCAGTGATTTCTTCCCTTGCCCCTGAGACAGGCAGCTTGGTGGAGGCTTATACTTTTTAGCTGGGTGACCTTGGATAATTCACTTAATCTCGTTGAGTCTAGATTTCATAATCTGTAAATGAGGATAGTAGAAAGACCGAATTCACAAAGAAATTATGAAAATTAAGTGACATAATGTTATGTTCAAACTCGTGCAAGCTTGGCCAATAGCAGATCATTTGGTCGGCATTAGTTTCAGTTGTTTTCTCCCTGTCTGTAAACTCTAGCATTTAGAAACTCAACAATTTGGAGGTTTTTCTCTCCACATGGCATGAATTCACAACATCAAGCATGTTAGTAGTGAATTAACTTGTCGTTAATATATGGGTTTTATTATTATGTTTGTTTTTGAATTAGTATTTTGAGCAATTGCACGGGATCACAGAACAGTGGAGGGGTCCTGATTAAGCTGAGCCTTTCTCTACCAGAGCACAGGCCCAGGGTGAGGGCCATTTGTGTTAGGATCTCTGCCTTGCTCCTGACTAGGCAGATCACTTTGATCTCTGACCTCAGCGTTCTGATTAGTCAGTAATACCTGCCCACAAGGTTATTATGAGAATTGAGACAATTCATAGAAAACCTGGCTCTGTTATGAGCTGTGCATTCATTATTAGTGCCAACTCTATGGGATTTTGCAATTTAAAATATCACTTCCATGCATGGCTGTCTGGAAAGGTATGGGCCAAGAGCACCTCATCTAGTGATGGAGAAGCTCCCTAAATTGCTCATAGATATACATGTAAAATCAGAATCCAGCAGTGCAGTTCTCCCTGCAACTCCCGCTATCCAACCACCGGGCCAGGGTGGCTGCCAGTTTGCTCTTTCCAAGGGATGACCCTGTTTTCATGCTTCTGTGATTTACTTACAGAAGGGATTATCACATTGGATGAGAGGTTGAATTTCATGGACCTCAAATGTCCTTTTCCAACTCTGAGACTTTATGTATCTATGTTTTCATTTCCAAATAGAAAAGAACCCTTATCATTGCTAATGGTATTGCCTTAAGCAAGTTACTTAACCTTTCTATTTCTCAATTTCTTATTTTTAGAATGGAACCGATGATAATCCCTACCTCCCAGGATGGTTGTGAGAGTTAAATAAAGAATTCATGTAACACGTTCAGCACTGTGTAGTAAGACATTAATGGTGCTCACTGATAGACACTTCCTATTTGGGACATAATAAAATGACATTTCCTCACTCACTTGTCATTGGAAGGAACTATGTGACTAAGTCTGGCCAATGAGTTGTGAGCCCAGTAAGATCTGTGACTTCTGGGTCAGGGCACTGAAGTGTGGATGTGTGACTTCTGGCACAGGAACCATAACACTCAACATGGTGGCTGCTCAGTCAGCCTGGGTCCTGAGCATCCCAGCCAACATAATGGCAGGTAGTATAAGAGGAAAATAGCTTTTAGTGTACTAAAGCACTTGAATTTTGGAGGTTTTTTTTTTCTTCTTCTGTTCCATAACTTCACCTACATTGATTGATACACACGGTAACAATAACTAATATTGTTTTCCCCAAGGTAACAATAACTAATATTCTTTGGGCATTTGCTATGTGCTGGGTAAGTATTGGTTCACATTTTGCAATACTCTAGAACATATGTATCATTATTAATATCTATTTAGATGGGAAAACTAAGGTTAGAAATGTTAAGTAACTTACCCAAGGTCATTCAGCCAGTAAGGGATAGAGTGGGAATTTAAACCTGTCATCTGACTTCAGAGTTTGAGCTTTTAACCACTGCTGGGCAGACTCCATAGACCAAACCTGTGGTTTCCTGGTATGATCAACCAATATTAATTCTGCCTTCCCTTTCTCATGAACTGCATCCCCTCTAGTTTCATTTGGAAATGATTTCCTTTGTTGATTGGATTACTCCTTTCCTTTGTTGGCTGTTACTCTTCAGAGTGGTAGTGACGTTGGGAAACCAGCATAGTGGCCTGCTGTGGGTTTTGAATGCTGACATCACAGGAAGTCTGTCATTTTCTTTGCTTGGCTTGACCACTTTTTGGTTTTAACCTATTATTTAAGCCCAAATCTTTGATATAGGAACAGGAAGCTTAAGAGTAAGGAAGGCATTTTTTCTTCTTACCTTTGCTTGAAGGCATCAAGATGATTGTCTTGGGTCAGGTTTCATAGAGGGCAGAGCCTGAGTTGAGAATTCTTCTTTAGGTGATTTATTGAGAGAGTGCTCTTGGGAAAAAGCTACAAGGAAGTGAGGGAGGGAGGCAGGGTTGGGACAGGGAAGCTAAGCAAAGATGTGGTATAGCTGAAATCTAGCTCAGCCTGATCCACCAAGGAGCTGCAGAGCATTATTTGTGACACAGAGATTGCTCTGCATTGAGGTAACAGGACTAAACTTGTATACCACTGCATCATACCAAGGTCATTGGCCTTGGGTGTAACCTCCCAGGCGTCTCCAGGTGAAGTGGCTCCCATTAGCTAAAGAGAGTTCTGCAGAGAAGGATGAGGTGTGACATAGCAGCCAATACCTGCAGCAGCTGGGGGATGGGTGCACTTGCCAGGTAAAGGAGATCTGGAAGGGGCACCAAAAACATCCACTATAGTGTTTGAGGCCAGCGGCTCATCTGATATGTTGGCTCTAGGTCCCCGCCCAAATCTCACCTTGAATTGAAATAATCCCCACATGTCCATGGGAGGGACCCAGTGGGAGGTAATTGAATCATGGGGGCAGGTTTTTCCCATGCTGTTTTTGTGATAATGAATAAGTCTCATGAGATCTGATGGTTTTATAAAAGAGAATTCCCCTGCACATGCCCTCTTGCCTGCCACCATGTAAAAAGTGCCTTTGCTCTTCCTTCGCACCCCTCACCATGATTGTGAGGCCTCTCCAGCCATTTGGAACTGTGAGTCCATTAAACCTCTTTCCTTTATAAATTACCCAGTCTCAGGTATGTCTTTATTAACAGCATGAGAACAGGCCAATACACCATCCATTTTGGATTTGTGATTTTTTTTTTCTTTTCTGGGAGTGATATTGTCAAGTTCAGAGGAGGTAGTGAAGCATGTAAAGTAACACAGTAGTGGCATGTGGCCTTGTCAGGACCTTAGCACATGCCTTTTGTTGACACCCAAGTGTTGTGTATGTGACTGTGTAAGGGCAGGGTGGGTGTTGTGCACACTGTCCTGATCTTTGGACCTGGAACTGATGCACTGTGTTTAGTCACCAGGGGAGTTGTCTCTTTCTGTCTTTTTAGATGGGCAAGTTGGCTGCCAGAAATGTTTAGGCAATTCTGGAGGTGTTTTGCTTTCTCATGAAATAGGTAGCTTCAACTTCATAGACCAAGAATCAGCCACTCTGCCTAATAATATTAATGCTAACACCAATGCCCTTTATTAAGTGCCTATTAGGTGCCAGGGGATTTACTTGTATTACTGGATCTAATCCTCCCCATGACCCTGCAAGATAGGAATCATAGGATCCATTTGATTGTCCCAAATAATAAATATAAGGAAGAGTCAGCATTTTGTCCAAGGGCATACCATTGAAACAGTTTGCATCAAAGTAGCAAAGAAATAAATCACAGTACCAAAGAACAGGCAATTAAGAGAAAACCATGAAAAACCGCACGATCACTGAGGGGTAGAGAATACTATATTTATAACGGAGAAGTCTCACTCTTTGGATTAATATGAAAATCTTCCCATGTAGAGTGTGGGTGAGGAGAGCAAGTGAGGCTCACATGCTGGAGACAGGATTTGGTTCCAATGCTGTCTGACTCTAAGGCTGATACATCTTTCTGTGCCATGATGTTTTAATAAGCATGTAATTTAGAAATGTCCACCCACTTACTTCTGAACCTTAGATTTTGTTATAGAAGAGTGGTTAGACACCCAGGCTTTGGATACAGACAGACTTGAGAACTAGCTGTACCACTTGGGGCAAGTTATTTATCCTCTCTAGGCCTCAGTTTCCTATTTGTTAAATGGAGATAATGTTTAGCTTGCATCACTGTCATATGGATGAAGTGACAGCATGTGTATAAAATGTCTATCATGTAAAAAGCCCTAGACTATACCAGTTATTATAATATATTCATGAAGAGGTTTCAGTCTTGTTGAGGAGAAAAGATGCTGTGTCAGTTCTTTATTGTTTCATAACAAACTGTCACATTTGGTAGCTTAAACAATAACAATTCATTGTTTCCCATGAATGTATGGGTTGACTTGGTGAGCCATCCAGTTATATTTCATGTAACATTAGCCTGCTCACTCATATAGTTGCATTCAGCTGTGAACTTAGCTGAGCCCGGGATGTTCAGAAAGCCTCCTTCACAGGGCCTCTCACTGCTCAGTTGTCTAACTAAGCATCTTACATGGTGACTAGATTTCAAGTTCTCCAAAATGGAAGCATCCCTGCTGCTAAGGACTGAATGTCTGTATCCCCTCGAAATTGATACGTCAAAGCCCTTATTCCCAGAGTGATGGTTTTGGAGGTCGGGCATCTGGGGGTCATTAGGGTTTGTTCAGGTCATGAGATTAAAGCACTTATGATGAGATTAATGTCATCTCTGCATGCATGCAGCAAAGAAGGCCATGGGAGGACAAATCCAGAAACACGGCTCTCATCAAGAACCCAACCACGCCAGCACCCTGATCTCAGACTTCCAACCTCTAGAAACATGAGAAATAAATGTTCATGGTCTAAGCTATTCCATCTGCTATACTCTGTTATAGCAGCCTGAACTAAGACACTTGTCTTCTTAAAGCTTAGCCTAGAATTGGTACACTGTCAATTCTGTAAGTAAAGCAAGTCACATGGACAATGCAGTTTCAAGGGGAGGGAAGTTAAACTTGGAGTCCTAATGGCAGAATGGCATGTGTGTACTAGAAGGGGAGGAGTGATTGGCAGCCATATTTGACAACTATCTCTCTTAGATACATTCATCCTAGACTATTAATAAACAAGGTGATCTTATGAGAAGTTTAATTTTTTTTTTTTTGAGACAAAGCCTCACAGTGTCATCCAGGCTGGAGTGCAGTGGCGTGATCTTGGCTCACTGCAACCTCTGCCTCCTGGGTTCAAGTGATTCTCGTACCTTAGCCTCCCGAGTAGCTAGGATTACAGGAACCTGCCGACATGCGGAGCTAATTTTTGTATTGTTAGTAGAGACGGAGTTTCACCATGTTGGCCAGGATGGTCTCAAACTCTTGACCTCAAGTGATCCACACACCTTGAGCTTCCCAAAGTGCTGGGATTATAGGCGTGAACCACCACACCCGACCGAGAAGTTTGATTCTACTGCTCTGATACAGAGCTGCATTTGGACTGCAGACTTTTACCATGATGGCTTATTCCGTGTATAGTAGGTTGGTGTTTTTAGACATGGCTTCAGAGGACCTGGGGCTTCAGTTGAGCCCCAAGTAAAGGATGGGAAACTGCTATGGAAGGAAAAGAAAAGATTCTATTGTGTTCCTTGTTTTTTCACTCACAGGAACCGGGACAGTCTCAGTGTAAGTTGGGTAGGGAGGGTGGGGACCCTGATTTTAACTGTCAAGTTGATCTAGAGTTGCCAGATGAGATAATTTAACCCTCAAATGAGGGTGATTTATCCTGTGTATTGTAATCAAATAGACATCTAAGTCACTCCCCATGAGCTCTGGTAAATCACTTTTAGTACATATTGAAAGTGACAGTATTGTATTTTATTGCAGAATTGCGTCTTATAGCAATAACTAATGCATGCCATTGGCTTTTGCTCTAGCACTGAATTACACTCACTTGGAGGCACATGGATTTAGGTAGGTGCTGTTGCTTCCATTTGCTTGCCCACAGTCAGAACCGAGAGGCAGGTAGGAAAACTGTACTGCTGTAGCCTTTGTAGATTAGCTCAATTCAGAGACACCTGTGGTCTTAGGAAACGCAAAACTTTACTCCAGTGGTGGTTGGGTCAATGTGAACTGGGATGGGCCTAGTAATTCTATTAGGTGAATGACAAGTGCTTTATAATGAAAGGCAAGGACTTTAAACAGAGCTGTAAGGACTGAACAGGAATCAAGCTTACATTATATCTTATCTGGGCTCCTGCTGTTACCTTGTAACTGATCTTACCACTTGTGTCTCAAGACTATTTGGTTCTGCAGCCCCCAGAGCAATCTTCCTGAGATGCAAAGACAACTGTGCTGGCCCCTGGCTGGAAGTCATCATGGCTTCCCAATGCCTGTGGGATATTGTCCACACTCTTAGCTTAGCTTACAAGGCTCAGTCTGGCTCCTGCCCACCTGTCCAGCTTCATCTTGCACCACTACCTATCTTGAACTTTCTGATCTACCTGCATACTGTGATTAGCTTCTCCACACTGTTGTTCATTTTATTCTCTCTGCCTGGGATATTCTCTCCATCTTGGACCCTGACCTCCTTTGCCTCACCAACTCCTCCTGGTGCTGGAAGATGCACCACAAACTTGCCCCCATGGGAGCATTTGCAGATGCTCTCTGGCTGCACTCATAATTTCCTGAGTATCTCCCCTCATTTCGCTTGTCACATAGCATTATTATGATTTATTTAGACTTGTAGCTCTACTACTAGACAGACTGTGAGCTCCTTGAAGGCAGGAACTTGTCTTAATAATATGGGTCTCCCAAGAAACCAGCACAATAACTAGTTGGCCCAGAGGAGATGCTCAATAAATGTTTGTAGAATTAATGAATTTATGAAAATACCTCTCTGGGTTGTCACAGGAACACATGAGCAGTGGAGACTTAGAATTCTCATCTTGAATCTGAGTTTCCTTTGAGCTGAGGAGATTTCTGTTTTGAGGTTACATATTGATTTTAGTTATTTATTTATTTTTGAGACAGAGTCTTGCTCTTGTCCCCCAGGCTGCAGTGCAATGGTGTAATCTGGGCTCACTGCAACCTCCGTCTTCTGGGTTCAAGTGATTCTTCTGTCTCAGCATCCTGAGTAGCTGGGAATAAAGACATGCACCACTAGGCTCAGCTAATTTTTGTATTTTTAGCAGAGACAAGGTTTCTCCTGACCTCAGGTGATCCACGTACCTCAGCCTCCCAAAGTGCTGGGATTACAGGTATGAGCCACTGCGCCTGGCCTGAGGTTGCATATTTAGATTGAAATTAGTGTGCACATTCTCCATGAAAGTGAAATTTATATGGCTCTGGGATCTAAAAGCCTAGGTAAGGGCACAGAAATATATTACCCTGGGGGTATTGGTTGGTGTTTTATTATTTAGCATTAAGTGTTAAGCAAGTCTTATACACATGAATTTGAGTTCTGCTACATTCCTGGGGCTTTTGTGTGTTAGAAATAAGCACAGGTGATTATTTCATGGCTGTTGGTGGATCTGGGGCTGCCAAGCCTCTCCAAAGGCCCCACATTTTCCTTTGGTGCTCCATTTCTCATTTTGCCATTAGAAATAAAGAACTGTGAGTAAATTTCAGAGGTGGTGGGAGAAGGGAGAATACATTCCCACATTGCCAGCTAAGGTTCATAAGCTCCTGGAAAAGAAGAGAAAGGTCTCTGAGCCTAGGGCATGGGATTCCCCTTTCTTACTGGAATTTGTAGACAGAGTGGGGCAAGGAGCTCCATGCAGGCTTGGAAGCATGTCAGACTGTGCTTTACAAGAAAACAAGGCAAGTTCAGGAGGAACAGCGCAGGCTGCTGTATGGTCTTTAGTAACAAGCATTTTCCTACGTTCTTTTATTCCAGGTGTGTGTCCTATGAAAGTCATTCTGGTAGCAGTGGTAATAGTACTATTAATAATAATGATGTACATATATTGGATGTTTTCAACATGCCAGGCACCATGCCAAGGCTTTTAACTTGCTTACTTCATTTCAATTTATAACTTTATGAGCTGGATACATTTTCATTTCCATGTTACAGATGAGGCACAGAGAGGCATAGAAACTTGCCCAAGCTTGGAGGAGCTGGGATTTGAACTTAGTCTAACACAGCACTCTGTGTTCTCAACTTGGCAATATATTACCTTCCAAACGACATTTACACTAACAAGTGCAGCTAATGTTTACTGAGTGCTAACTCTGCACTGGGCACATTGCCAACGTCTACATGAAGAGTCTCAGTTACCCCTCAGCACCATCTTTGGGGTAGGTTATTATTATCCTTATTTCAAAGATAGAACTGAGACTTAGGGGTTCAGTAACATGTCCAAGGTCACACAGCTCACTCATGGTGGAAGCTGAGTTCATTCTTAGGCTGCCTGTCTCTTAAGCCTCTAGTCCAACCTTTTTTTTTTTTTTTAAGATAAGATCTCACCCTGTAGCCCAGGCTGGGGTGCAGTGGCATGATAACGGCTCACTGCAACCTCTGCCTCCCAGGCTCAAGAGATTCTCCTGCCTCGGCCTCCAGCCTTCCTAGTAGCTGGGATTACAGGCACTTGTCACTACTGCTTGGCTAATTTTTGTATTTTTAGTACAGATGGGGTTTCACCATGTTGGTCAGGCTAGTCTTGAACTCCTAACCTCAAATGATTCACACACCTCAGTCTCCCAAAGTGCTGGGATTACAGGCATGAGCTACCATACCCAGCCGTAGTCCAACTTTTAAATTTTGGTTCAGGAAGTGTTTTTCATCTCATCAGTTGAGATCTCCCTCTCATAGTCAGTTTTCACTCTTCCCTGGGGATAGCACTCAAGGAAAACTTTCATCGTCTTCAAATGCAAAGGCCATGTGGCAGTTAGGAGTGTGGCAGATTCCAAGCCCCTTCTGGTGGTGGTGGGCTTGAAAAACAATAGCGATGATGAATAATTAGAGAGTTAACCAAAGGGAATGAGACCTGGTAAATGGGAGCCTGTTTCATTCCACTGTGTTTGAGGCCAGAACACCATATCTTGGCACCAGCATGCCTTAGAGACTTTGTATTGATGATCATGGCTAACTGACTTTATTTCAGCTTTCATTATCATTGGTAGTCAGGACTTAACATGTGTGTGTATGTATTGTATATTCATCTACACACACACACACACAGGCACACACGTAAAGTCCTAACTACCAATGGTAGTAATATGTAGATTTTTGGAGGGGAAAAAGGGATACCTCTTATATGCACAGCACTCAACTTATGCATTTGGGCAGGGAAGATAGGAAAAATAAGGTAAATGGGGTTATTTGTTCTAAGCTGACTTGAGGCTCTAAGCAGGGAGATAGGGTAGATGAGTATATGAACAATATTTTGGTAGATTAGCTTGGTTAATGGATTTTCACACTTTTTGAAATGATAAAACCTACAGTTATTTTTTTAAATCACAAAACCTTAATGAGTCAGTAAAATTCTCATAATCTTTACATAGGAAATGTAGTAGAGCAAAATTTATATCAGTTTGCAACTAGAGATTTATGCCCTTACATATGAGTGGCAGATGTATGAAATATGATTATTAATAATAAAGCAAAGAGGACGTTATAGAGAGGGACACAATAAAATTTATCTTTTTCATCATGTTCCTTATCTGGGTCACTGTGAAACTAATGTGAGCGTTTCTAGCTCCAGGCAAAACATTTACACGGCTCACCTTTCAGTGCTATAATTTGTTGCACTTGGGAACAAATGTGCAGCTTCAGGGTGAGAATGGAAGAACAGGCAAAAGAAGAGCTAGGAAATATATTAGTAATGGATATTCTCACCTAAAAACTATGAATTTCAAGATCACACTTAAGGTCCACCTCAATTTTTAAAAATGTCCTGAGGATCTGAACAATGATAATGGGAAAATTAAAAGAGCATTGACAGCTTAAATACCAATGAACTCAAGTCCAAGGTTTTGGTTTTCATGGAAACTGGTGGGCCCGACTTTGTTACACTGCTATAGCCTTGGCTTAGGATCTTACGATGGGTTTTTGGACATGGATCCGGGTGAAGGCTCAGGGAGAGCACGTGTTACCTCTATGGGACAAAGGCTTACTGTAGGCAACTTATGAGCGTTGGTGAGTATGATGTGTGTTGTATGGACGGCACAGCCTGGGGACCCAACACTGCCCCCACCTTCATTTCTCTTAGAAAATGTGATTTCACTGTAGGAGCTGGAGGATTGTTACTAAATCATTCAAAATGTGATCAGTTATAAATTTAGGAGGCCATAAATAGTTAAATTATGATGCCTAGTAGATAGAATACTAGGAATATTTTTCAGCCATTAAAAACCATGTTTTAGAAGAGTATTTAATATAGGGATATCATAGATAAATATAGATTTAGGTATAAAAATGCAGAATATCTTTTTCTTTAAAGTACTATCTTGATTTTTAAGTCACTATATCCATCTCTCTATCCCTAGAAAATATTCTCTAGAGAAACAGACAAACATTTTTCATTGGTCATCTCTGGGTATAAGGTGATTTCCGTTTTCTTTTTTTCTTTCATTTTATTTTTTTAAATAGAAATGGAATCTCATTATATTGCTCAGGCTGGCCTCGAACTTGTGAGCTCAAGCAATCTGCCTGTCTTGGCCTCCCAAAGTACCAGGATTACTCTCAAAGCACAAGCCACCACACCCAGCCTGATTTTAATTTTCTTATTTGCATCTTTCTAACTACCTTTTTTCTTATAATCACATATTGTCTTTGCAACCGTAAAAAAAGCAACAAGCACCAGCTATTTCTATGGTGGCATGTTAATCCCATGCAGTATTAGAATGGGGGCAGGCAGAGGTCTTGGTCGTAGATGCTCCCTTTAGTAGTTGGCTCATGGAGGATAAGCCTTAGCTTCGGAGAGTCTGGGGTAAACAGGTGGCCTTGCCTTCCTCACAGGTCACTGGAGGATCAGAGGAGTGATGCATGCTCTGCAAAGGCGAAGATCTCTAGCCAAGACTACTGCTGTACTTGCATGTCTGGCTTTCCCCTGAGGCTCACTTTTGCACTCTTCAGGGCTTGGCTCAAATGGTACTTCCGCTGAACCTTCCCTGGCCCCCCACATACCATCAGGTTTTCTCTTTGAATGCCCTTGTAACACTTCAGAACTCTTATCATTGTTACAATGTTGCATTCATTCTTGAGGTTATTGGATGAATGTGTGGCTCCTCCTCTGAATGGTCTGTTTCGTCACTTTTGAACATCCCTCCGTTACTGGCATATAGTAGTCTCTCAAAACTGGTAGACAAATAAATTAACTCTTCAATGCAAAGGTTTAGAATTAGCTGCTGGAGACACAGATCTAATATTTTGAGGTAGTTGGAGGGATCATAGTGTTAACCAAGAGAAAGCTCTTAGCAGAGTCACTCTGTGTGTGTGTGTGTGTGTGTGTGTGTGTGTGTGTGTGTGTGTGTGTGTGTGTGTGTGTATTTTCCCCCCTGGGAAAGAGTATATGCTTCAACATACCAGAGAGGTAAGGTTTTGCATTCTAATATGGGTCAACCATTCAAGAAATCAATCAATACCTATTTATCCAATGCACATCATATGCCCAACACAATGCTAGAGGCACTAAGACTTTTGGGAAGTGGCTTTGCCTCTTTCCTTCAGTTGATGAAATGAAGTTATTAAGACTTGCAGAAATCAAAAGTGGAGGAATGCAAACTGACCAATGATTGCAGTGACTGGAAAAGGGCCGTGAAACACCAGTGGCATTTGAGCCCAAGCATTGTCACAATGGAGTCCCTCAGCGTGAAACCCAGGGTTAATCCTCTCCAAGAGAGACATGGATAGGAAAATTCCCCTGATCATTCTTGCAAAAGTAGCATCTTTAAAACAAACAAACATCACAAGATGCCTACCCAAACTTGAAAGCACAAAATGGAAAAGCAAACTGTTCCTAAACAGACTAATTGTAGACTTAGTGGCTCTAAATTGTGTTGTTTTTGCTGGTTTCTGCGTTTTGGAGGAGAGGACAGGGGAGATTTGGTTTAGCTTAATTAGCCTTTCCCGCTGGAAATGTGATGATAGAGCTACCCTGAACTGTTGCTCAGTAAAAATGTGGAAGGAGAATTCCTCCTCAGCCACATTTATATGAAAACCAAGGACAGGAAGAGAAGGAAGACATAGGCTGTTAGGGGAAAGAATATGTGGGCTACAGATACATTCAGACGCTGAAACCTACTGCTCATTTTTAGCCTCTGGCCTAATTTTTTTTTCTCCTCCTAGAATCTATGACTGTAGATTCATATTTAAGGGAGAAAAATCAGCCCATGCTCACAGCCTGCTTAGGAGCACTTATACTTTCTCCTCCTCCAACCTCCCACTGCCCGGTACATTATTTTGGAAATTTGAGCAGAGTGGTCATTGGAATGACAGTACCTCATCAATACAGAATTTGTAATAATCTGTGTCAGGTGTATTACTTGTATAAAGAGACTGCCAGGCAGGCTTCATGTGGGCAACAAGTCTGTTTTATTCCGTGCTTGGGTGCAAGCGGGCCAAGTCTGAAAAATGAGTTAGGCAAAAGGGGTAGGAAAGGGGACTGGCTCTATAGGTTGGGGCAAATGGTCCGTTAAAGGTGGTAATCTATTTTAGGGAGGGGGAGGGCATCATGGGATGCATAATCACAAGGGTAGGGGTTATCTGTTACAAACAAGCATGATCATAAGGGTGGGGGTTATCAGTTACAAGCAGAGGGGAGGGTGAGGGAAATGACATAGTTACAGGGGAGGGGATCTTGAGAAACCCAGTGTCCAGGGGGAAATTTCACAAGGTTGAGCAGGAACAATGGTTGCAGGTTGCAGGGGGAGAGCAATTAGTTGAAGCAGGAACAAGTTGTTTCACTTCTCTTTGTGGCCATCTGGTTACTTCAGACTTTCCGGCTCCTGGGGACCATCTAGAGGTGCACGTGTGGGTCACCAAGGCTATGATGGCCAGGCTTGGACTTGGAGGCCTGACAATCTGGTGCTTGGATGGGGCTTGAGTCTGTCTCCATAATGGAGGTGGAGGGGGTAGACAGAAGTATGCTAATTAAGACTAGGGGCCCACAAACTCTTTTCAAGTGTAGTAGCCTTAGTTACAGTTGATTCTTTTCTCTTGGTACAAACATTTGTAAGTTTACCAAGACGCCTTGCATGTTCCCTGTCTCCACATGTGCTAGAAAGTATTATGTTGGTACAAAAGTAAGTGTACCAATAATACATCTGCATTTATTGTTAAGTGTCCTTTAATACCCACTTTACTACGGCAGTCCAGTTAGAGCCTATTAGCAAGGGTTTACGGTATTATTATAAAAGAATCTAGATACTTGCAGTGAGAGGAAGACTTTCCGCTTAAGGAAATATTATTCCCCTAGGGACGCAATTACATGAACAAGCATCCTTAAAAACTCCAGGCTAGGGTCAGAGCATCCTAAGTGATTTCCAGGAAAGTGGTTAATAGTCTAGGTGGAAGAGAGAAATGCATTCTGTGGAGTTCTTGATCAAACTCAAGGCTCTCTCTTTGGACCAGAGTATAAGGTCTACCTTATGGGGGTCTGGGGGTTTCTAGGCAGGTGGGAGGGGGTCTCTATTCCTATTGAGGATGCAGCTGTCTTCTCCTTCTACATTTTATCTCCTACATTTTTGCCACCATCTAGTTGTTTTCTTATCACATTGTCCTTGCCTCTGGCCTGCAGTGGGCACCCTTAAGAAAAGTCCATTTAGGCTGGGCATGTGGCTCATGCCTGTAATTCCAGCACTTTGGGAGGCTGAGGCAGGTGGATCATCTGAGGTCTGGAGTTCGAGACCAGCCTGACCAACATGGAGAAACTCCATCGCTAGTAAAAATACAAAAAAAAAAAGAAAGAAAGAAAGAAAAAAAAATTAGCTGGGCATGGTGGCAGATGCCTGTAATCCCAGCTACTCAGGATGCTAAGGCGGGAGAATCGCTTGAACGTGGGAGGCGGAGGTTGCGGTGAACTGAGATTGTGCCATTGCACTCCAGCCTGGGCAACAAGAGCAAAACCCTGTCTCAACGAAAAGAAAAAGGAAGGAAAAGAAAAGAAAAAAAAAAGTCCATTTAGATGTCTTCTTTCCTTGCTAGTCTTCATGTCTGTCTGTTCTGAATTTGCATCCAATGTCTACCCTGGGTCCCTGGGCCTTCCCCTTGCTGTCTTCAGTGTGAAAGCGCTTCAGCAGTGGGGGCTGTGCTCCGCCCTTTACCCTCCTGTCCCCCATGGGAAATCGGGAAGTATCTGGACAGACTGTCGGAACAAAGCAAAATATTTAAGTTCCCGTCATTCTCCTACTGTGAGTTTGATCATTTCTTTCAGTAACCAGTTTAGTTTAATTATTTATGAAAGGACATTCATAGTGCCAGAGGAAATGTCCTATAAAGCATTTATCAAAGAATCAGTCTTTGTAATCTGAGACATCTGCAGAGCAAAAGCAAAGTATCTGGGCTGATGATTCAGGTATTACTTTTGGAGGGAAGCAGAATGAGATGTCTAGAATTGGTGGAGTTTGAATCGCCAGAGTTGACTCAGTAGATGGGCCTAAAATCTGTAGGTGGTACAATGCCTGTGCCCGGTCCCAGTCCTTCCAACAACAAAATGAGGGGGTCACTGTCATATTGTCATTATACAATGGAGAAACTGAGGCACAGAGAAATAAAGTGCGTTGCCCAGAGTTTCTAAAATACACAGTGAAGTGGAATCTAGATTTAGAGAGAGGTAGTCTGATGCAATTACTGTGTTCTTAATACTCTGGTCTCCTGTTATGGACAAGCTGGTCCCTTGGTTGTTCAATGTCTGAGGACAGTGGCTTATCTGATTTTCTCAGCTTCCTCATGATAGATCTACAAATCAGACTGGACTACAGACTCAGAAGTTTATAAGGAGTTTCATCTTGATAACGTGATGGTACTAAAAGATGTCGTTGACCAATAGACCAGTATCCAACGTACCTGAGATGGACCCGCCTGCTTCTATCACTTCCTAGATCTTTAACTTACCCAAGCTATTCAACTTTTGAAAGTCTCAGTTTTCTCATTTGTAGCTTAACAGTAGTCTCTGTCTCATTCTGTTGTGTGAGGATAAAAGAGAAGAGGGAGCATGTGGAAAGCACTTGGTACATAGTTAAGTGTTCAGAAATGTTTCTAGATTTTGACTGAGGCCCTGCACATCTTAGGGTATGGTCCAGGAATCCTGGTGGCAATATTTCCCAAATTTTAGCATGCACAGGAATGACCTGTGGGAAAGGTGTCGAATCTGCATATTCTGGAGGCCCACCCAAGTGATTCCAATTGGACAAGATGGTGCTAAAGCTGATGCAACCATCCATACAGCACCACCGAGAAAACTGGCTCAGAGGTCAGCAGGGCACCCTCCCACCCCTTGACTAAACCCTCTGCATTCCTTCAGACTCTTCTTACCCTGAGTGGCGAGTGCTAGAAATGTTCTCAGCAGCTTCCTAAAGGTTTTATAAGGCTAACGAGTAATAATTTGGTTATTTCAGAAGCAGCCCCCGGAATAATATATTTTCTACCCCTCCCCGGTCCTCTCTTAGCTCCTGGCCTTACCTCCTCCACCCGTCTTTGATTTGTACCATAGTCCATGGCATTTTTGAACTTCAGGGCTCCTGTCTGGCTGGTTATTTATGTAGCTGAGGAACTGCGGCACCTAATTAATAGGAAATTAGCTGTGAATGTAACATTTGGCCCATAGTCAAGGCCTGAGAAGTTATAAATATGCACCATGTGAGTGGCCTGGGCCCCTGATTCCTGGAAGATCCAGAAGTGACACTTCTGTGTGGTTCCAGGACGTGGAGTATGTGCTGCATAGGTCTTGGGTAGCCAGGAGCAGGCATCACCTGCCCTGAGGCCAGCAGGATCATCCTGGGGAGCACAGGGGACTGTCTGCTTCTCCCCATGTCCCAAAGAGCTCATTGACTCTTCTCGAGTTAGCTGTCTTCTCAAAGGCCATGTGGGAGAGGACGCAGCAAGGAAATGGGAGCAGAGGCTGGAGGGGACTTAGGAGAGGGTATAGGGTCCCTTACGGGATGGCCCAAGCACTGTGATTCCTCCAAAGTCACTAAGTCTGCTGTTGTTTCAGACACTGGCATTTGGCTTCTTCCAAGCGCACGTAAGGTACAGCTTCATCTAACACCTTGTAGCAGGGACTCTGTGTTGAAAGAGATCCCGCTGCCATCCA
Organism: Cheracebus regulus; assembly: GCA_963574635.1. NCBI lineage: Eukaryota > Metazoa > Chordata > Mammalia > Primates > Pitheciidae > Cheracebus > Cheracebus regulus. Next base: position 45,500 of record CAUYQU010089075.1, on the reverse strand, counting down.
CAGGTTGTGGAGGAAAGGGAAAAATCTTCTCCTTCTACTCTTCTAGGTTCCTGGGTGGGGCCCCTGTAGCAAAGATGGATTGAGAAGAGAATAGCACACAAAGTTATTTACTATGTTTTATATAACAGGGGCGCCTTCATAAGGAAACCAAGATTTGAAGAACAATTAAACCTGAGTGTTTTTTATGGCAGACTTGATGAAGGGTGGAAAGGCATGGAGAAACTTGGTAGGGCAGAGAGTGTGAGGCAAGCGTAGTGAACTCCAGGAAATGTAGCCAGGCCTGTCTGGATTCCTCCCTGGGTCTCTGGTCTTGGCGGATAAGGATGATCCCTTCCTCTGGGCACCTCTCATGTGAGGGTCTTATGAACCGCTTCAGGGGAAGGTCAGAAAATTCTTTCTGAGTTTTCTCAAATTCTTTTAGATTAAAATATTCAATGTGCCAAAGTGCTGTATTTTGGGGTAGTGTGTCCTGAACCCCATCACTCACCATTGGAACGAAGCCTCAAAGAGATGAGAGATCCTGCCCAAACCAGAAAGAGACAGAGTTGGGATTTCGAATAAACGTGTTCAACCCTCAAGTTGGATGCTTTTTGCAGAATCTTGTAGCTTTCTGACTACTTCAAAAGGAAAATCAGGCTGGGGGTGAAAACCATTTTTAACAGCCCGAAAGAAGAAATGACTAAGGGGGAAGGAGGAGCAAAAGGGTTAAAGGGAAGGTAAGGGAAGGTCTAGGGGCCCCTAGGGAGGCAGCATTGACCCCAAGGAAAGAGGTCTTGGTGTCTGGGGATCAGAGGCAAATCTATTTTCTCTAGATTTGCTTGATTTCAGTTATCTCACTTTCTTTTTTCTCAACTTCCCCTGCAGGGAAATAGGAATTGGGCAACCTGTCTATTCCCTTGTGAGAGTTAAAAATCTGCTGATAAAAGGACCTGTTCCAATTCTAAGTGTGTTTGTTATGAGCCAGACCCTAGGGAGGAGGGAGTTGCCCAGTTCCATGACAGAGCAGGACCAGGAGGAAAAGCTGGTTGGAGGACATTAGGGAACAGAAAGCAGAGTAAGTGAAATATTTTGCCAGCTTTATTTGAAAGCTCAATCGAAGTCTCTTTAACACAGGCTTCTACCTGAGAACCGGTATAATGAATCCGGCATTCATGTGACTCTGGAAGGAGCCTTCTGAAGGAGGAGAAAAACATAAAAGAAATTTCATCTTTGGGTAGGTCCCAGAAGGAATTGATATGAAGAAAGAAAGTAACTCATTGCTGATGTCACAGAACAGAAGATGGACATGGAGGCTGCATGTCACTTAAACTAAGGGGGACAGAGTGTCCCCTGGAAAGAAAGCATGCCTCTAGTCTCACTCAGGGAAAGGAGTTATAAGTCAGAGCCCAGGCTAAGAACACAGGTATCACTGATGCCCTGAAAGAAAGATAATATATCTTGCTTCTCCCACCTTCACCTACTAGCCAGAGGCGTTTTCTGACCTTCCACTGAGGAAGAAATGGGTCCCTGCTGGTTTCTTGTCCTTTGGGAGAGCTTACCAATTCTTTACCATTCCAGGCGGTGCTTAGGCACAAGATGACTTTGGAGTCAGAGGGAGCTGAGTTCAAACATCACATTCCTGTCTTTTAGTTTGGACATGTTTGATTATCTCTTGATGACCTCAGTTTTCTGATTTTATTTAAAAATATATGGTAATATCTACTTTACATGGTTTAAAGAGGATTAAATGAGTTAAAAGTCAAAACCACAAAAATAACACCTGCTATGTAGTTGAGACTGAAGAATAATAAGTATTGCTGTTATTGTTAAGCAAATAAAAGAGGCAAGAATAATACTTGCTAGCTACTCAGTAATCAGTTTCTGTTCCCTTGTTAAAGGTCACATTAGTCATAGTGATGCTACCTATTTTGTCTTCCTCCACAACTCTCCCCTAATTCAACCCTAAGCCAAAACTCAGGCCAACATCGACCCCATTCCCAACTGTATGCCCAACTCTATTCCCCAACCATAACCCCAACCTAGACCAAACTATAACTCCAACTCTATCTGGATTTCTAACTCTATCCCAGATATATTATTCAGGGTTCTCCAGAGAAGCAGAACCAATGGGATGGAGATATATATATATATATATATATATATATATGAATCTCTTATTGAGAGAGAGTGAAAGAGGGAGAGGGAGAGAGTAAGAGAGGAAAGAGGAAAGATTTTTATTAAAATAAATTGGCTTACACAATTATGGAGGCTGGCAAGTCCCAAGCTCTACAAGGGTGAGTTGGCAAGCTGGGGACCCCGGAAAGCTGATATTGTAGTTCTAGTCTAAAGATTGACAGATCTGAGATCCAGAAAGAGCCAGTGTTTCACTTCAAAAGCCATTTGACAGGACAGATTGTCTCTTACTGGGGAAGGTCAGCCTTTGTGTTCTATTCAACTCTTTACCTGATTGCATGAGGCCTATGCACATTTAAGGCAGTCAATCTGTTTTATTTGTACTACCAATTTAAATGTTAATTTCATCCAAAAAAAAAGCACCCTCACAGAAACAACCAGAATAATGTTTGTTCAAATATCTGGGTACCTGATGGCCCAGTCAACTTTGCACATAAAATTAATAATTTTAATCATCACACTAATCTTATCCTTAACTCTATTCCTGGTGATATCCCAACCTTAATCCTAAGTCTAACCCCAACCTCAGACCAATAATTACTATTGCAATTATTATTATTGTTATTTGAGACAGAATCTTGCTTGGTCACCCAGGCTAGAGTACAGTGGCATGATCTTGGCTCACTGCAACCCTCCACCTCCTGGATTTAAATGATTTTCGTGCCTCAGCCTCCTGGGTAGCCAGGATTACAGGTGTGTACAATAATGCCCAGCTATTTTTAAAATATTTTTAGTAGATATAGGGTTTTGGTATGTTGGTCAGGCTGATCTCGAACTCCTGACTTCAAGTGATCCACCCATCTTAGCCTCCCAAAGTGCTGAGATTACAGGCATGAGCCACCGCTCCCAGCCGGTAATTACTATTAAATATGCAACATGTGCTAGATATTGTTAGTTCCTCACCTTTCTTCTTTATAGTGTGGATACAAATCCTACTCTGGCTGCCAAAACTTATTCATCAATGTGATGAATCCACATCATAAAGTCAACTTAATAATATATCTCCAGAATATGGGCTTGAAAGGGAGATGTGCTTGGGAAAGATTTTACTCAGCTAGTCACACAATATGATTAGCACCTGCTTTGGCATGAGGAGCCACTCAGACACAGAGAGAGACTTCTGTTTGTTGTGCTAGCTCCTGCTCCATTCTCCTGACCAAGCCCTGCTTTAATAGGGTCTGTGTGGAGTTAGGATGGCCAATGATGGAGGCCTGGGCACAACACCCCAGAGATGTCTTAACTCAGAGAATATAGATTTGTAGACCATTAGGAGCTGAAAATATGTGTCAGGATTATTACTCATATAGATCACTTAGTTTTCTGTCAGATTTTTGTCTCAGATTTATCCTCTGTGATAAAAATGAAACTTCTTGTTTTCTAGAAAGATTTCTACAAAATCAATGAGCATTAGAATTGAAAGGGATGGGCTGAGCATGGTGGCATAACAAGTCCTGTTATGCCAGCACTTTGGGAGGCCAAGGCAGGAGGATTGCTTGAGGCCAGATGTTTGAGAGCAGCATAGTCAACACAGCAAGATCCCATCTCTAAAACAAATGTTTAAAAATATTAGCTGGGTATGGTGTTGCATGCCTACAGTCTCAGCCCCTCGGGAGAGCAAGGTGAGAAGACCACTTGAGTCCAGGAGGTCTAGTCTGCAGTGAGCAGTGATCACACCACTGCACTCCAGCCTGGGTGACAGAGCAAGACCTGTCTCAATTTTTTTTAAAAAAAGGAAAAGGATAATTATTTCATCCCATCATTCTCAACTTTAAAATCACTGATGCTTGAGTTTTGTCTTGGACCAATCCATCCATCTGTGGAGCGAACCCTGGGTATTAGTATTTTTAAAGGCACTCCTTTAGCATTATCATGGCTAAATGTTTCCACCAATCTGGCTAAAACTTCTCATTTCATGGATGGAAAAAATGAGACTCAAAGAGGCAAAGTGACTTTCATAAAAGCAGACATGCGGGGGGACAAAGCCAGCATTCTAAGGTTTTATAAACACTAGTCCAGTGCTCTTATCTGGACACCACATTCCTTCTCATCTTGTTTCCTCAGATTTATAGCCAAAAACAGGGGACCATGAGAGACCCACCTTAGGACCCTCATAGTGAGTGGTCCTCCAGCTCAGCCCACGTACATCCGGCTGAAAGACTTTCATACCTCTGCCCTGCATAGCTCTGGTTCAGAGAACTAGGTGCACTGTGGTAAAAACATTTCCCTACTAACCCATTTGGAACAACAAAGAAATAAGTCCTAATCCACCAAACTTGACCAAACAGCTGAAGGTTGTGCTCACTTAGTACTGACCTTGTAAAGATGGATTGCAATTTTGGGGAGTCGATTTTTTTTTTTCCTGCTGGGCACTTCGAGTTCATATTCATCCTAGAGCGTTCTGGAAATTGCAGGTCCAGTGCTATTAGTATTTGCTTCATTCCCCCTGCCTTTCTACTCAATTCTCTTGTTTTCTAACTCTTAAAAGATTTTTATATTTTTTTTGAGAGAATTTATGCTAAATGAATTATTTTATAATAGGTGGATGAAATCCACCCTAAGTACTAATTTGATGTATTTAGAAAACACGGAAGCCTCTGAAGCAGACCAGCAAGGCAGCCAGTGCATTTCCCCTGGGTATAGTTCCCTCTTTATTACCCAGAGGGCACATAGGAGATTCTGCATTTATTTAGTCATTCATTCAAATAATGTTTATGGATTTCATTCCCTCTTGGATGGGGAAGTTAATTGGCACTAAGAGAAATTAAGGTGAATTACTCTCACCACTTGACCTCAAGAAGCTGAAATCTAATGGGCAGGGAAGCCGAGTATTCTTCAACACCTGCACCATATACAATGTGATGTTTCCTCAGGGTATGGCAACAGGAGTATAGGGATGAGTGTGGTTATTTCTAGTGGAGGATCAAGGAAGGTTCTGTTGATTTGACATTTGAGCTGAGTTTTGGAAAAGTGATGTGATTTAGACAGAAATAAGTATGAATCCTTTGTGTGGGCAAAGGAACAGCAAGAGCAAAGAAAAAGGGGAGGGAAAGTATGTGCTTGTGTGTTGGGGAGTATATCTTTGGTCTTCGTATGATAGGTGGGAGGGAACATGTGAAAAAAATTAAATGTAGACCTCATGGATGCTTATGAGTTGAAATGGGCTTTAGTGACTTGTCTACTTCCTTGATTTTACAGATTATAAACTAATAATAATAATAGCAGTATTTGAACTTAACTCTCATTGCATGCTTTCTATAGGCAGTGAATGAGCCACATGCATTACATGAGTTTTCTCATTGTTTTCTTACCACATTCCTTGGAGGGAAGTATTATTATTATCCCCACTTTGCAGATGAGGAAACTAAGGCTGATAGGTCAGTAAGCCAGTAAAAGGCAGAGCTGGGATTTTAACTGAAGGCGACACTCTTTCTGTGGCCAGGATTTTAACCTGGGTATTCAGTGCTGGTTCCATTATGGGGGAGGAAAAGATGATGCATTCATTTTGGACATGTTGAGTTACAGGGGCCCATGAGACCTCCAGGAGAAGAGGTGAGTCTGGAGCTTGAAGAAGGAATCATTTGAAAGAAAAAGCATTTGTTTCTGAAAGTTACATCCTAACGTTGGCATATTCAGAATACCAGTCACGTTGACTTGCCCTGCAGAATTTCCAGATGGGAATTCTAGCAGCTCACACGCCAAGGCTGCTCCTTAGTGTGTGTGTGGCTTGCCAAACCCATCTTCCAAAGCTGCACTCAGGTTTGTTTTTTTTTGACATGTCTCAGCTCCTTTCTCGGCCATGTGTGTCTGCAGTGCTGTCTCCTTTTATCTAAAGGGGTTTCACACCTTGTCCCCTTGCTGTCAGCCAAGGTTTACCTCTGAGAAGTATCAAGCTGTTCAGCATTGGCTAGAACAAGCTCTCTTGACCCTGTCAGACCAAGAGTGAAAAAGCCTCAGGGTAGGGGAGCTGAGGATGTCAAGCATGTGCATGAGGAAGGAAATAGTTTCTTTCGAGAAGGTGAGAAGCCCAGGGAGCTTTGGTGGCCTGGGCAAGCTCCTGTGCCTCTGGTGAAAAAGGGTTCAGTAAAGCTGCCCTGCCTGGTTTTAAGTTATATTGTCTGCTAATTCCCTCTTCTCTCACCTTCCTCTTATCCCAATACCTTCATCTCCAAGTCCCTTGTCATTTCCTGACAGACTGGCAGTGGTATAATTGTTGGAATCTGTAATGTCTGACCAGTGGGGAAACTGAGGCAATGAGGAGTGGAGAACACTTAGTCAAGGGCTTGCAGTCCATGGCTAAGAACCCAGAATTCACATTACCGCATAAGAAAATCCCTCAGGGAAGAGATGTGAGGGTTGGAATCTGTATTATCCTTCTGTTCCTGCTGTCACAAATTACCTCAAACTTAGTAGCTTGACACAACATGCTCATAGTTCTCATAGTTCTGTAGGTCAGAAGCGAAAACAGGCTTTGATGAATCCCTCTGCTTAGGGTCTTACAAGGCTGCAATCAAGGTGTTGCCTGGGTGGGCTTTTATCTGTAGAGTTTGGGAAGAACCCCCAGCCTACCTCATGCCTGTTACTGGCCAAATTCTGTGCCTCACAGTTGTGGGATTGAAGTCCCCATTTCTTTTCTTGCTGGCAGCCAAGAGCCACTCTTAGCTCCTCAGCGTCTCTAGGATTCCTTGTCACATTGCCTACGTCTTCAAGGGTAGCAATGGTGCATCAAATCCTACATATGCTTCAAATCTCTGATTTCCTCTTCTGCTACCTGCTGGTGAAAATGCTCTGCGTTTAAAAGGCTTCTATTGGGCCCACCTAGATAACCTTCCTTTTGCCATATATGTTAGTTTGATAGACTGCCATAATAAGCTGGGTGGCTACAATGTTTGGATGCATCCCCCAAAGTTTATGTGTTGGGTACCTAATCCCCAGTGCAACCATGTTGAGAGATGGGACCTTCAAGAGGTGCTTAGGTCATGTGGGGTGTACCCCATGAATGAATTAATGTCATTATCAAGGGAGCACATTATTTATCACTGAAGTAGGTTTCTGATGAAAGGATGAGGTTAGCTCCCCTCCCCTCTCTCTTGCGTGCGTGCTCTCTTCTACCTTCCACTATGGGATGATGCAGCAAGAAGGCCCTCCTGAGACGCGGGCCCCCGACCTTGGACTTCTTAGCTTCCAGAAACTGTAAGAAATAAATGTCTGCTCTCTATACATTACCCAGTTTCCAGTATTCTATTATAGCAGTACAAAATGGCCTAAAACAGTGACTCAGACAACAAAATTTTGTTGCCTCCCAGTGCTGAAGGCTAGAAGTCTGAAGTGAAGGTATTGATGCTTCTTGGCTTACAACGAGGTGATGTCCTGACAAACCCATGTAAGTTGTAAATATTGTAAATTGAAAATACATTTAATACGCCAAACCTACCAAATATGACAGCTTAGTCCAGCCTACCTTTAACATGCTCAGAACCCTTACATTACCCTACAATTGGGCAAAATCACAAGGTAAATACTGTTTTACAATAAAATGTTGAATAGCTCATGTAATTTATTGAAATGTTTTACTGAAAGTGAAAAACAGAATGGTTGTATGGGTGCCCAAAGTAAGGCGACTATGGCGTGAGTATCACTTTCACACCATCGTAAAGCTGAAAAATTGTCAGTCAAATGTTCCCAAGACAGGGACCGTCTGTACTGGCCAGATTGGTTCCTTCTAAGGGTTGTGAGGGAGGGATCTGTTCCAGGCCTCTTTTCTTGGCTTGTAGATATATGACTGTCTTCATGTTTGCAAGGTGTTTTCCTTGTCCAAATTTCCTTTTTTATAAGGACATGCAGTCATATTGGATTTGGGCCCAGCCTCATGACCCCATCATAACTAATTACATCTGTAACCCTGTTTCCAAGTAAGGTCACAGCATCCTGAGATACTGGGGTTTAGGACTTCAGCAGATGAATTTGGGGGGGACATAATTAAACTCATAACACCATATAGCAGATGTAATCATGACAGTCACATCTTATTTGCTCATACTTAAAGGGGAGGGATTTGGACAAATGTGAGAACCATTGGAGGTCATTCTTAGAATTCTGCTTGTCACACTGCCTCTGAGCCAGGATAGCTGCTCAGTGGTCGGGATGTGAGGACAGCCATGATGAATAAAAAGAATACTGCTGACCATGGTGAGAATAGCTACAGAGGAGTGGGTGAAGGTCATGATCAATGGATTTCAAGTGAAAGAAATGAAGAACATGCAGAGACCACTCCACTCAAGAAGCAGCTGTGACCGAGAGGAGGCCAGGTGGTGAGAAGAGAGGGAAACAGGGGCGAATAACAGTTTCACTAAAAGCCAAGAGACCTGAGCTTGCTAGTTGTCTGGAGACAACTGATAGGCAGGGGCTTGCAGCCAGCTAAAGCCGTGCAGCAGTTTCTGGTTGTTGACTTGCCCCCTTCTATGGGAACTTGACTTAGTATCGTGTATAGGATTTTGTAGAACCCTACATATTATTAAATGGCCTTTGCAAAGAGACATGTGTGCAATCTGTCTGAGTTATAGTTACTTTGGAGATTCATGTTTGCTTACTTGTGGCTCTGTAACTGTCAGCCTTAATATCACAGAAATGCATTTCTATTTGGTCTCCACTTTCCTGATTCTTTAAAAATTTTATGTGATTGTTCTTGGAAGGAAAGGTTTGCTAGAATCCAGAAATAGTATCAGCTGCTATTGATTGAGGGTCTGCTGTATGACAGGCCCTGTGAGAAGTGTGCACGTACACTACTCCTCATGCCCTTTTTACTAGGTAGACTGTTACCTTCATTTCACAAATGGGGAAACTGAGTCTCAGAAGGCTTCAGGGCTGTGGCTGAGGTTACAGGATCCCTAAGTACTATTGCTCTGTCTCCTGGCTTAGTCACTACACTCACATTAAAGACCTTTTTCTTCTGAAAGTTGGCAATTTTCTTTTGTCTTGATAAATATTATTTTCCTAGGATGTACTTAGAGCAATAAATGTTCTATGAGAACAAAACAGTAGTGTTCACATTCTATTCCCCTCCCAGTCCCAAACTCCTGGGCTTCCCAGTTTAACTTTTTGAGAAATTACTTAATGAAAAGTTTTCATCTCCACTCAGGATAATTCATTGCCAGGCAAAGAACAATGCAGAGACATTTCAGCCAGTGAGACTTTTTCCAAAGATCATACATTGGTGTCCAGGGATTTGTGATGGACACAGTGCCCAAGGCAAAACATCACATTTGCTTCTCTTTCTGGATGCATTTCATCATGAAAGGGTTTGCAAGGCTCCATCTGCTGACATGCAGTGGGCTGTTTCCCCAAATGCAGGTCCTGTTCTCATTTCCAAGGAGAACTGCAAATCTTAGAAGGCATTTTAAGGGAATATGACAGGAGCAGGAACCCAGAGCAACTGGAATTCAGAGTCATGGAGTGAAGAATCAGCAGGCATGGTTGCCAGAGTTTGTAGGCTTGAGAAGCGGTGAATTCTGCCAGGAGTGAGAGTGCTTTGGTGAAAACTGTGGAGAGAAAATCACAGGACCGGGTTTTAGAGGTAGTGTAGGAACCTGTCAGGTGGGCAGGAGGTAGAAGGTGGGAGAGAAGAACATCTCAGCTATAGGAGAAGTACACAAATTTAAATGCCAAGCTGTGGGGCCAAGTGGCTCAAGTATAAATGAGCGTATTAGTAATGATGCCAACCACCCCCATAATAACAAACACATACATTGTTATGTCACCTACTGTATATCAGGGCACGTTAATTATATTCCAAGAACATTACTTATAGTAACTCATATATTTCTCAGTGCAACCACACAAGACAAATACTGTTGTTATCCTTGCTTTACAGATCAGGAAACTGAGGCACAAGGAGGAAAATAATCATGCCAAAGAACTGTTAAAGAGCAGATTCAGGCTTTGATTCCAGCAGTTTACTCTACAGCAGTCCTGTCCAGTGGCAATTTCTGTGATGATGGAAATGCTTTGAATCCTTGCTGTCTGTAAAGGAGTCACCACCCACATGTGCTACTGAGCACTTGAAATGTGGCTCATGAGACTGAGGAACTGAATTTTGCATTTTATTTAATTTTGATTTATTATATTTAAATTTAGGTAGGCACATGTGGCTAGTAAGGACAGTATTGGACAACACGGTTAGTTAGCATCTGCTCATCTACAACTCTCTGCTGGCTTTCAACTTGAGGAGTGTCAAGTTGATTCTGCCATGATAGTACTAGTACTAAAAACCACCACAGGAATCATGACCATCATTTATTTAGCTCTTATTATGTGCAGGGAAATATGCTAAGTGCTTCCTGAGGGTTATTTCATGTCATATTAACGACAGCCTTGTGAGTGATGGCTAAGAGCATGAACTTGGGTAGGTTTGAACCACTTGCATTCAAAACCCAGCTCCGCTATTTGTTAGTTCTGCAGCCTTTGGCAAATTGCTTTCTGTGCCTCAGTTTCCTCATTTGGAAAATGGAACAGATAATAGCATCCACTTCATATGGGTGTTATGATGATCAAGAGGCTATGCGTTGGAATACAGTGCCTGACATGGGACCAATTCAATATCTGGGGGTATCATTATTATTACCCTTATACTTTAGATGAAGAAACCAAGGCATGGAGAGGTAAAGTGTCATGCTGAAAGGCACAGTTAACTGAGGGAGAGTTGGAATTCAACCCACAGGTAGTCTTATTTCAAAGTTCAGGTTGTTAACAATGGTGATTTCTTATATGGTTTTTTGTTTCATTTCCTTTCTTCTTTCTTTCTTTCTTTCTTTCTTTCTTTCTTTCTTTCTTTCTTTCTTTCTTTCTTTCTTCTTTTTCTTTCTTTCTCTTTCTCTCTCTCTCTTTCTTTTCCTTCCTTCCTTCCCTCTTTCTTTTCTTTTCTTTCAACAGTCTCACTCTGTTGCCCAGGCTGGAGTGCAGTGGCATGATCTCAGCTGACTGCAACCTCCACCTCCTAGGTTCAACTGATGCTCTTGTCTCAGCCTCCTGAGTAGCTGGGATTACAGTTGTGTGCCACCATGCCTGACTAATTTTTATAATTTTAGTAAAGATTGGGTTTCCTCATGTTGGCCAGGCTGGTCTTGAACTTTTGACCTCAAGTGATTCACCTGCCTTGGCCTCCCAAATTGCTGGAATTACAGGTGTGATGAGCCCAGCCTACCTTTGGTTTCTGAACAGTTTCTAAAAGTATGGTTTGTGGAGAACTGGTGCTAAAATCCTTCAGAGTGCTTGTTGAAAATATGATCGCCCTCCAGTCCCGACAACAGTGCAAGACTTGGAAAAAAAAAAGAAAGAAAATATGATTGCCTAGACTCATTAAAAACTGTTCAATTAGACTTTTGGGGGCAGAGATCTGAGAATCTGTATTTTAATAAATTTGAGCACCTTAACCAGTAAGAGATCAATAAAAAATTTTAATGGTAAGAGAAGTAGAAGGAGAGTCCAGGTTTTCAGATGTAGAAGGTATATTCTGGAGAGTGGGGTAATTCTGCAAAGAGATTTAATTTTAGAAAGATCTTTCTGGTGGCTGGTGTTGAAGATGGACTTGATAACAAAGGAACTGGGGGTAGGCATGGGTGGTGGTAATGGGGCTCATTAATACAGTGACAGAGTGGACAGGGAGGGGAAGGACAGATTCCTTGGATGTTTTATAGGTAAAATTGACAGGATAATGGTAGATTACTGGAAACTGAAGAGCAGGAAAATTGATTGAGAGTCAAAAATAATCTTCAGGTTTCTGTTTATAACACCTGAGTGGATAGTGATATTATTAACTAAGATGGACAAGGAATTATGGAGATTCAGATATACTTGAGGACTTCTTTGGATGGACATCCAGGTAGAGAAAATCATTAAACAGCTGGAAATTTGGTTTTGAGTTCAAAAGAGGGAGGCCGAGGTGGGTGGATCACCTGAGGTCAGGAGTTCGAGACCAGTCTGGCCAACATGGTGAAACCAAATTGGTCAGGAGTTTTAGAGCAGTCTGGCCAACATGGTGAAACATGTAATTGGCATACCCATTTTACAGCCCACAAAGAAGTCACACAGCTAGTAAGTGGTTGAGCTGAGATTGGATCCCATGGTGAAACTGGTCAACATGGTGTCTACTAAAAATACAAGAAATTAGCCAGGCGTGGTGGCACATGCCTGTAGTCCCAGCTACTCGGGAGGCTGAGGCATGAGAATCACTTGAACCCAGGAGGTAGAGGTTGCAGTGAGCCAAGATCATGCCACTGCACTCCAGCCTGGGCAACAGAATGAGACTCTTTCTCAAAAACAAACAAACAAACAAACAGGACTAGATAGCAGAAATAAAGTCTGGTGTCCCATCAGCACTTGGGGCAGTGTGTGACCTGTGCAGTGGGTGAGATTGTCTTGAGGAAACTAAGTAGCAAGGCTCAGCAATTCAAATATTGCCGAGGGTGAGGGGTTGACATAAGTGTGTGTAGTGACCTGGTCTAAGAGAACAGGAGTTAAGCTGCTTTTATTGCTGCTAATGTAATAACTGCCCAATCACACAGCTTTTGAAAACACTCTATCAGCCACCCAGCCATACAACACTGCCCAAGCTCTTAGCCTCTACACACCTGGCACCTCGGGGTCTAAGCCTACTGGATCTGAGCCTATTGAGAGCACTCAGGTGCTGCCCTTGCCAGGAGAGAAAGGCACCAAAGCCCAGACCCTGAGGGACAAAACACTCAAGGGCTAAGACCAGGAACTAGTAAAAGAGGCACAGGAAAAGTAGATAGAAAAGAAGTAGAAGAATAAGGGCAGGGCTGTGCTGGGGAGGCTGAGGGAACGAAAGATTTCAATGAGAGGATTGTCAGCAAGCCACACGCCACCGAGAGCTCAAGCCGAAGCCTGGGGAGAAGTTTTGGCCTAGACTTGACAAGCTGGACGTGCTTGGTGTCTTTTGCCGCCAGTAGAGTAATTGGGGGTAGAGCCAGGGAGGGAATGAAAATCACAGTAGAGGCAAGGAATATTACGTTCTTCAATGAGGAAAGGAAGGTGGAGGTTGCTAGCTTGAGTGGGAGACAAGGTTTACACAGGGTTGCTTGTAGGATAAATGGGGCTTGATCATGTTTGTAGGGAGAGGGAACACAGAGCCAGTGGGGTAAAAGGATCTGAAGATAGTTAAAAACAAACAAACAAAAACAACAAAATTTTTAAAAAGTGACTTTTGGATCAAAACTGCAGAGGAGGGAAGAATGATTTGTATCTTGAAAAAAATCGGGATACCTCTTTCTCTGGGATAGGAGGAAACAGTAGAGAAAAGCTTAGATGTAGGGGCAAGAATTTGTAATTGGAATCCTTGCAAGCATAGATCTAGGTTGTCTGTTTAAAACAAGGGCATTGGTGAGGAGCAAGGCTCAACATGGTAATGTCTACAGCACATTGAGCATCTGCATCTGTGTGCCAGGTACTGTTTAGTGCTCTTCAGGAATTGTCTTCTTTTTCCTGAAGGGTAAATGTTGTGGGCATACCCATTTTACAGCCCACAAAGAGAAGTTAATTGCCTGTGGTCACATAGCTAGTAAGTGGCTGAGTTGAGGTTGGATCCCAGGAAGTGTGAGTTCAGAGCCTGTTCTAGCTGCTATACGGTGTCATAAAGCAGCGATAAGGATGACTTGCATTCTCACAGTACCTTTTTCTTGATACTTTCTCCCTATTTTACAGGTGTGGAAACCAAGGCAGAATTTGCCGGACTTGTCACTCATCTAGGTAGGGTCAGAGCTAGGACTAGACTGGGGTTTCTTACTTTCTAGTCCTGTTCTGTTTCCCAGGAAGTGAACACCCACAGATAGCTCCTGAGTAGACCATGTTGCATTTCTGATATCTTATTCCCTCTCTCCCTCTTTCCATTCCAATCTTCGTACTCCTACCCTGATCTGGACCCCAGCCCCCAAATGCCAGCAAGGTGGCCGGCACCTGCTCCTTCCTTTTGGCTGGAATCTTTGTCCTCCCACGTGAGGGCACCGCTCACATTTCCCACAACCACCACTGCCTTCCTTTAGTATGAGGGGCCCCATGCAGGCAGGCAGTGGGATGGAAGGCCACGTTTGTTTTGCTTTTATTGTTAAATAATATAAATCTCTTGGCTTCACCACCTGCTGGTACCAGTACGTGAGTTGTGTGTCTTCCTGCATAGTCGCTAATGAGACAGTTAATCGTTTGTTTATTCTGTATGAAGAGAGGTCTCGGCCATATCTCTCAAACCAGACATTGGGCTCCAGGACCCTCTCGGAAGCTCCCCGCCCTTAGCACATGAGTCACCCACAGTCCCAGCACAATCCTGCCCTACAGGCCCCATCACCTCTTTCCCTGAGGAATAGCCAGGATGCGGGCATCAGCTAATGATGATGATGATTACAGTTATTGCAGCTATTATTTTTATAAATACTCCCTTCCCTGAGATGCAAAGAAAAATGTAATTTGCAAAGATGCTTTGTTGGGAGATAAGTAGGCTTCCTCTTGGGCACGGAGTTTATCTCACTTGTGCACAGGTTCCTAGAGGTCATGCAACTCACGAGATAAAGCTCCAGGATCCTCCCCAGGGAAGGACAGAGTCAGCGTTCGGCAGTTTTCCTAGATCCAGGGTTAAAGAGGTGAAATCAGCTATGTTCATCCTGCAGGCTCCCTGGGGCTGAGGCTGCTTTTATTAGAGCAAATCAGGCCTGTCCAGGAGCTGTGCTAAGGAGGAGGAAAGAGCCAGGAGGGGGTGAGGAGGGGTTGGGGTGGGGTGTGCTGCAGGAGATTGCTGGCTGCACCTGGGCTGCCGAATTCGAAAGATTGTCTTAAAGGGCTCACATCACATTGATTTGCATGCTGTTAGCATACTCCTGCTATCTTCTTGGTGTTTGTATAAATCCTATTGCCTGAAGCTTAAATTTCAATTAACTGGGCCCAACTGTCTGTGTCCCGAGGCTCGGAATGGGCTGGGGTTGCTGTGTTTTCTGCTGCGGAGCTGCATCCTTGGCAATCTGTCTGTCTGTCTGTCTTCAGCTGCTGTCCTGAAGGCTGCACCTCTCTGGGAACTATTTGCATTCCACAGTCAGGGACAGAATTACCCAGGGCAGGGCTTATGTTTTAGGAGTAGTTGATTGCTAGATCAAGAAACGAGAGCATGCAGTAGAGTGGAATTAGCCGCGAACGGTGGTCCTAGCTTTCTACTTCGCCCTGTGACATGGTGAGATACGTTTACTTCCTCATCTAGTTATATTCTTGATCTCATCCTTCTTTCTCCTGCCTATTCTCTTCTTCTAAATATGCCCTTTTCACCTCTGCATCTTTGTTCTTGCAATTTCCTTCATCAGAATTTTCTTCTCTCCCTTTTCCTACCAATCCTTATCAAAATCCATCCTTCATGGCTCAATTCAAGTGTCGCTCCCTCCAGGAAGCCCTCCCTTGTCTTTCCCAGAAGACTTGACATTGGTTTCTGTGCTTCTGCTTCCTTGGATCTCACAGTTCTCCCTTCGTAGAGTCAGGGCAAGCATCTCATTCTGTACATATCACAGTACGGTATTATATCATTCATATTATTATTTTGCTTTTGAGTTTGTTCTGGTTGGGCTTTGTCATGGAATGAATGGTGGTTCCCCCCAAAATATATGTTGCATCTTAATTCCTGGAACCTATCAATGTTACCTTATTGGAAAAAATGGTCATACAAGATGTAATGAAGTTAAGGATCTTGAGAAGATGGAGAGATCATCCCGGATTAGCCAGATGGCCATAAATTCAATGAGAAGTGTTTATATAAGAAATACATAGCTGGGCGCAGTGGCTCACGCTTGTAATCCGAGCACTTTGGGAGGCCCAGGTGGGTGGATCATCTGAGGTCAGGAGTTTGAGACCAGCCTGGCCAACATGGTGAAACCCTGTCTCTACAAAAAATACAAAAATTAGCTGGACATGGTGGTGCATGCCTATAGTCCCAGCTACCTGGTAGGCTGAGGCAGGAGAATCACTTGAACCTGGGAGGCGGAGGTTGCAGTGAACAGAGATTGTGCCACTATACTCCAGGCTGAGCAACAGAGGGAGACTCTGTCTTCCCCCTACAAAAAGAAGAAGAAGAAGAAGAAGAAGAAGAAGAAAAGAAATACACAGGGCAGATTTGACAGAAAGAGGAGAAGACAGTAATGTGAAGATGGAGAGAGAGGTGAGAAGGATGTGGCCATACGCCAAGGAATTCCAGCAGCCACCAGATGCTAGAAGAAGCTGGGACGGATTCTCTTCAAGAGTCTTTAGAGGGAGCATGGCCCCACTGACACTAGAGTTCAGACTTGAGGCCTGCAGAACGGTAAGACAGCAAGTTTCTGCTGTTCCAAGCCATCCAGTCTGTGGTGATTTGTTACAGCAGCCCTAGGAAAGAAAGAGTCCTCCTCCTTTGAAAAGGAAGACAGGGAGAGGCAGGAAGAACACAAAATACCAGCGTGAGGAACCTGCACCCTTTCTTCCAGTCTTTAGTACTAGCTTGACTCCTTTTGCTTTATTTCATACAATCCGAGACCTGTTACTCCCACACCAGGCCTTGTGTTGTCCAGGCAGCTGGGTGGAAGGCCACGTTTGTTTTTCTTTTATGGTTAAACAATATAAGGACAGGGCAATATAGTCATATGTGGGACCATCAATACTGAAAAAATAATCATATTTATAATAAGAGGAATTGACGTTTGTCTAGGCTTTACAGCTTACAGATTACTCTGACTGACCTCATTGCATTTTGTCTGTGTGGTAAACCCGAGAGGTGGTTGTTGAGATCCTCATTTTACATTTGAGGAAATGGACAGAGGTGTAAAGGGGCTTGTGCATGAACATACCACAGATGTGACTGAGCCAACACTAAAAACCCCCATCTTTTGGTTCCGAATCTGTTTCTTTTAACTGTGTGCATGATATTCTTTGATTATGAGACCCAGTGGGTCCAGTCTGTTTTTGACATTCTTTTCAAGATGGGAATATCCTCTGCCTGAGCTAAAGATACCTGGTTTCCCTCTTTTCCTCAAGGTGTGCTCAAACTCAGGAGGATTTGGTAGTAGTGGAGAGGCTGAGAGGAAGCCCTTCTTATTCAGGGGTCTTTATTTTACAAGTTGTCTCTGTGAGTCAATCCTCTATTATTGTTTGGGTAGACACTGGGAAACCTCTGTGCATGCGTGTGGGCATGTACACACATGCCCTGTGTGCTCTGCCAGCTGTTCTCCCCCTCTGGTGGTCACTGGCATAAATCCGCCACCTGATCATCTCAAATCCCAGTGAAAGGAAAAATGCTAGGGCAGGAGAATCAATATATTTAGCATGGTTTATTTTTGCACCTTCTCTCCTTAAGAGTTACAGTGGGTGATTCTACTCCTCAAATGGAGCACCTCTCTCCAGGAGAGTAAGAAAATCACATAAATAGAAAGTAAGTTTTGGATTCTAACAGACATAAGTTCATATTCAATTCTGCTACTTTATAATATCCATACTGGTTTGAGTTGTTTAACCTTGACAATCCACACTGTAAAATGGGTAAATAACAATTACTCTCCTCCCAGAAGTGTTACTAATGTTGCATGAAATAATGTGCTTTAACGCTGGGTACATAGTAGGAGCTTAGTCATTATTTATTTTCTCCCTCATTCCCACACATGATTCACTCTACTGTTAAAATTATGCCTCTATAGTAAACCACACTTTCATCAGGGATCAGTTAGTAGTATTAGGTTGGTGCAAAAGTAATTGCATTTTTTTTTATCCTTACTTTTAAAGGCAAAAATCGCAATTACTTTTGCACCAACATAATAGTTTGGTTATGTTTTCCTCTAGTAATGATGCCCTTTTTGCAAAGGGGAAACCAAGGACTTGAAGAGAGAAACTGAAATATTAAGGTTTCACATCAAATCAGAGTTGGGGCTTAAATAACAATAGGGGCACTCATTTTCCTTCCTTTAGTGGGAAGGGAAATACATCAATATTTATTGACCTCCTAATACAAGCCATGTCCTTCCCTCAAATATTTTATTCTCGCAAGAACATGACGAGATGAATAGTGATACTATCCCCATTTTACAGATGAGGAAACAGGCTTAGAGAATATCAGTTGCTGTAGGTTACTTAGCAGAGAAGCTGCTCTCCTTCCCAGGGTGCCCGGCCCCGGGGTTCCTAGCGCCTGTGTTTTTCTGCCCTACCATGCTGCTTCCCTCAGAGTCTTGGAAAAATACAGCTCACAGAAAGCCCATGTGTAAGGATTAATCAAGAAGAGCATCTCATTATCACCCCTAGTTTCCAAAGAACAGAATCTACAGCTCCATGTTGCTTGTTTCCTCCCAGTCATTCAGCTCTCAGTGGAGGAGTTAAGATGGAACCTGACCTGTAATGTAATGCAAGAGCCAAAGTGTTTCCCATAGGTCCTGTTGTTTATGGACCTGATGTCCATTATCATTTGAAGGAGTGTTTGGCTGGAGTGGCACATGCCTATAATCCCAGCACTTTGGGAGGCCAAGGCAGGCAGATCATTTGAGGTCAGGCGTTTGAGACCAGCCTGGCCAACATGGTGAAACTACGTCTCTACTAAAAATACAAAAATGAGCCGAGCATCATGACGGACACCTGTAATCCCCACTACTCAGGAGGCTGAGGCAGAAGAATCACTTGAACCTAGGAGGTGGAGGTTGTGGTGAGCTGACATCACACCACTGCACTCCAGCCTGGACAAAAAGGGTTAAACTCTTTCTCAAAAAAAAAAAAAAAAAAAAAAAAAAGGTATGTTTGAGTAAGGCCACCCAAGATATTTAATACAAGGCAGGTTGTAAGTTTAAGTGAGTATAGTTGGAGTAAAAATAGAAGAAATTATATCTGTTCTTAAATTAAACTCCAGGGCTGTGTTTTGTGAACCAATTAACTAAAACTTGGAGTCACCTTCTTAGGCTTTATAGAGCAGTAGAGGGACTTGTGGGGAAACGCAGTTGCAAAGGAGATAGGGGGAAGCTGAGGTGGTTGAGGAACCACAGATGAGCTAGGAAGATGCTTGTAACATAGCATGTTTTCCTGCTTGGTTGTTAGAAAACCTGTGTCCCAGTTCTTGACTGACCAGCCCTGCAGCACAGAAGTCATTATCTCTCTGGAACTCAGGTTGTAAAATGAAAAGGTCCAACAAGATGATATCTAGGGTTCCATTCTGATATAAAAATGTGTTGTTTTTTGAATGTTAGTAGAGCCAGAGGGCCTGAGAAGTGAGGGGAGGCAGAGAACATTATCAGGCAGAACAAGCCGCGTTTCAGAAGGGTGCGGAAGGAGCTTCAGTGGCTGTCTGTGTATATATACTAGGTCAAGAAATGTGTGGTTGCATTAGGCCTCTCCCCGCATTCTCGGTTCCACGGTGCCTTGAGCACAGCTTTGTTATCTTAAAGCATTTACTAAGTTCTAGTGTCTTTGGCAGCAAGTCCCTCATCAGACTGTGAGCTCCATGATGGGAAAGATCAACTATTCTTCATTGTGATCACTGAAAAAATGAATGCATCCAAATGTTTTTGGATCCCAGTTTCTCTAGAGATGTTCTTCATGCATCCTTTTTGTATTTTGGTCTCTTCTCAATGGGATAATAGATTCTAAATATCATAGTAGGATGGGCAGGTGAAAGTGAATTGGTATTTCCAGAGGTAGATGAACATTGGAAGCTGTATTTGAGGTTCTGATCAGAAAGCCTGCTCACTCTTAGTACCTGTCCTGCCTGTGGGGGAGTGGGGGTAAAGCTTCCCTGTAGAGTGTGAGTGGCAGGCAAGGGTAGATGTTCATTGGCTCACAGCTTTGGCGCAGACCCATGCCCACTGCTGGCCTATGCCCAGGCACAGCAAGCTTGACAATGCACGCACCTGACCTTGCCTATAACCATTAATCAGCCATCATGTCCATAGTCTTCCCCACTTCTGTACACTTCTGGGACAGTCACTGGAGAAACTATCATTTTTTTAACTCAGCACAAGTTTTGTTTTCTTCAGATTTTTGGATTACTCTAACAATTAACCTATTCCCTCTCTTTATTCCCCAGACTTTATTTTTATTTTGATGCCAGGTCAATGAGTCAAGTGGGGCCTGGGGAAGCACAATAAAAAAGACCAAAGATACACATGCAAGATGGGGGCATGCTTATGAAACTGTTCACTGAATACTCACTATGTGCTTAACATTCCGCTCTAGGTTTTTTGTGCACGATGTGTAGTCTCCTTAACAACTCTATGAAGAATGTGTGATTCTCCATTTTTATAAATGTAGCAACTGAGGCTCAGGGTGGTTAAATAAGTGTCCAAGGTCATATAGCTAGTGAGAAGCAGGGCTGTGTCACTCCAGAGTCAGTGTATCTTTTCATCATAGCATCATCATTTCCCAAATGTTTTCTTCATGGCCTCTCCATATAAGGCATACTTCATACTTGCTATTCTAGTTAAAAGATCAATAGATGCCATAACATTTTAGTGTCTAGCCCAGGACCTGGCACAAACCAAGAACTTAGTAGACATTAATTGATGTTGTTGCTGTTGTGTTCACATTTGATAGTTTAGGGGTCTTCATGATATTCTGGAATGTGAAAAGAGAAAACAAGCTTGGTTAGTTGGAGATAGTCCATCATTTGTAGACCAGGATAAATATTGCTCATCATTAAATCATCTCAGACTTCATCTGGTGATGAATGAGTAGCTACTCTGGTTAAAGATTGCATTTGCCTCAACTTAAGTTGTGGGTCGGAGGGGGAGGGGAAGGTGTCTGTTCCAGTTTCTGATTTGTTTCTAAGTGATTTTTATTGCCATTACTTCTAGGTTTCCAGTGTTCTCAGGGTGCATGACAGGGTTCTTCATTCCAGAATCCAACCTCTGAGCTTTACTCACCTTTTAAAGAAAGGTGTTGGGCCTGTTTCTGTCCATGGTGCTAAACACGTAACTCTGGGACTCAATAGCAGATGGTACTACATGGTCCCTCTCATCTCCATAGCCTGCCTGAGCTGACAGACTAGACTGCTGTGAAAAGAAGGCTGGTTTGGGAGTTAGGAGATCTAGTTACACTTTCAATCACTTGCTGTGTTGCCTCAGGCAAACCACCTAACCTCTCTGTTGCCATATTCCCACTGGTAAAATTGAGTTGCTCCATTCTGTCATTCATATTTCAGAGTGCTGCTGATTTCTGTGTGAGTAAATGAGATAACAGATGCTAAAGTGGGATATGAATGCGTGGTATGATTATGCTGTGATTGCCTCTCAGTCTTTTAATCATACATTTTGACTGTATCATTTTAATTTACGGAGGCACCCTAAGGCCTAATAACGTATAATGCAGTGCGCAGGAAATCAAACAAACAGATAAATGCACTGGAGGAAGAAAGACATAACTTTTTAAATATGTTGTTTGCAAGTGGCTGTATGGCTGTAGAGCTTGGAGTGTGCTTCTAACAAGAAAGATAATGACCAGTGAGGGGCCAGCCCTTGTCTGGAAGGAGAGAAAAAGACATAGAATCTCATCACCTCTCCAAGACCCAAAGGGGAGACGCACTTTACTGTCACGGGCCTGAAATCTCACCATTATCTTGATTTCTTTTTTTAGCTTGGTATTCCTTGTCCTTCACAGAATAGTTGCAATCTTCCTTTTTGAGTTGCTTGCTATGGCCTGAGATTTGAAGATGGAATCTGTGGGTTTAAGTTCTTCTTTCTCTAGTTATAGTAACTTCAGAAAGCAAATGAGGCTCTTATTGCCTAACTTTTTCATCTGTGAAATGAGCTGAATAGTAATAATACCTTCCATATGGGGTGATTAAAAAGATGCAATTGCAAAAATGGACCTTATAAAAATGTATAAATAGCTGTCATTGTATTCCCTGATATGCTCTGTTCAAAGTATTGCATGAGCAGGTTTTGCCTTTTCCCCGTCCTGTGCCTTCGTGTGCTCTATTCTTTTTACCAGTTATCTCTTCTTCATCTTTTCTTGCTAAAATCTCACTCCTTTAAAGCACAGGTCAAATACTACCTTCTTTGACCTCCCCAACCATAAAAATTGTTTCCTTTCTAGAACTTCTAGTCTCTCATTTTTACTGTTCAACTTACTATCTCCTTGTACAGACAGCTAGTTTAGTACAGTTTTTACTTTCCTAAATAGATTATAAGATCCGGAAAGACAGCTACTTATCCAGCAGTGTGTAGCACACAGCAATTGCCCAATACCTGTTTTAATTGGGATGCAGGATGTATATTACACGGTACTCATGTCCTTAGGTTTTTGTAAAAACAAGGGTTGCTGGAGGAGGCGACTCAATAGGTCACGGGTGCTTGCATGCACATTAAGAGCATTGGGTTTGGGTAGCCAAATGAAGGTGAAAAAGCTGGAGAGAACAGGTTGAATAAGGACGCAGGAGCTGCTAAAACACGTTTTTCACTATAGCAGTTTTTCCTAGCTTCGCCGTGGTCTTGGAGGTGCTGTGAAACCAGTGTATTGACTGGGAAAGATGTCTTAGGATCTCTGAACTGGAACAAGGGTTGCAATTCACGGACACCAGAAATTGTGCAATATGCACGTCTGCCAGAAGGTGGCAGACTATCACTAATTCCACGGTCTGGCAGCTTTGTTCCTGGGGATCCCCCAAATTGGTGTGGGTAATCTGATGGGTAGCTCTCCTCCACATTTTGTGTGGTTCAGAGCTTCCTCCCTCTTCTCCCTTCACCTGCCTCCATGCCACTTGGCTTCTTTATGATGTATAACGATGAAACTGACCCGAGTCTTCAGCCTGAAGGGTGCCTTCCACTGGGCTTCCACATTTGGGGAGGTTCCCGCTGAGATGAGACAGAGGTGTCTCTGCAGTCTCTCAGTTCCTGCACAAGTTCAGAACCAACTCATATCATGCTCTCTGCATTGGAATCTCCTCCTGGGCGCTGAGAGAGTGAGCACTTGGTACCTTTTTGGACAAACGAGGTAAAGGAGAAGACAAGTTACTTTTTACTACACTCTTTTATCCCTCATTTTCTCTGCAGCCTCCTATGACTTCTGATTTCTTGTCTGAACTTCAGGAATGGGACCTCTCTCTCTGTGTCTTCCTCATCTCATTCCTATATGGTGTTTCATTCTCTTTATGATATCATGTTTATTTTTATTTTATTATTATTTTTTGAGATGGTGTTGCACTCTGTCACCCAGGTAGGAGTGTCGTGGCACCATCTCAGCTCACTGCAACCTCTGCCTCTCATGCTCAAGCAATTCTCATGCCTCAGCCTCCTGACTACCTGGGACTAGAGGCACGCACCACCATGCCTGGCTAATTTTTTTTTTTGTATTTTTAGTAGGGTTGGGTTTTCACCATGTTGGACAGGATGGTCTTGAACTCCTGACCTCACGTGATCCACCTTCCTTGGCCTCCCAAAGTGCTGGAATTACAGGCATGAGCCACCGTGCTCAGCCTGTTAT
Organism: Cheracebus regulus; assembly: GCA_963574635.1. Taxonomy (NCBI): domain Eukaryota; kingdom Metazoa; phylum Chordata; class Mammalia; order Primates; family Pitheciidae; genus Cheracebus; species Cheracebus regulus. The sequence goes on along the minus strand of CAUYQU010089075.1, from coordinate 21,875 downwards.
CACATTTATTATCTTATATTTTTACAAAATATCTCTAAAATGTGTCAGAGATATTTTTCTCTAGTTTTTGTTAGGAGAGCTTTCACATTTATATAGTTCTGTATAGTTACTGAAGCTGTTTTGCATGCACCATTTAATTTGACCCTCACAACAGCTATGAGAAGTTTGGGGGCATAAGCATTACCATACCCATTGTACAGATGAGAAAACACACACAGGAAGAGTAAGCGATTTTCTCAGAAAGTATAAGATGTTTAGGAACCCATTCATCTTGTTGCTAATGTGCTTTACTCTTCTTCTCATGATGGATGATGCAAACAAGCCCCTAAAGGAAGATACGACTTACCCAATGTCCTAAAGTCAATGATGGTATAAATGGGGCTGGGAATAATGTCTCCCAATTCTCAATTCAGTGTTCTTTTTATCCCACTATGGAATCCTTCTCCATAATCTAACAAATCACTGGCTATCTGTCCATCCAACTCATTTCCTATGTCTCCAAACTCTTGAATGCTCATCAATCAGCATTTGACAGGGGGTCCCAAAGGTGAATGCCTGAGGCATATGGAAAACTCATCAGGAATTATTATTTTAGGTTTAAAATGGATAAAAGAAGGGCTGGCAAGAACTCCATCGATCTGCTAACAATGATCGTACAAATGACTGGGCATAGTTATTCGAGGTGTACTGCAGTACCTCTAAACTGTTACCCAGTCATTTGTACAGTCATTGTAAGCAGATTGAGAAAAGTGTTTTCACTTTTCTGTGTTTCTTTGTTTTCAAAATTTTCTTCGGTGAGATTTTTCTAACTTTATAATAGAAAATAAATGTTATGAAATGGAAATGAAAAGTTTTGTGCCACAGGTTTGGTGTGTGTCTGTGCAGCTGTGTGCATGGGAGAGGCTGTTGCCACATTGTGTTAGATGGGACTGAGGCTGGGTAGGCCAAGAACTGTGTTCCAGTCTTCGCCACCAACAGGGCATTGTGTCATTCTCTGGTTCCCAATTTTCCCCTAAAGCTCCAGCTGATGATTTTGACACACTTTACTTAACACCTTGCTCCCTCTCTGGAGCCTGGTGGAATCCACAAAGCCGTAAGCACACACCAGCCTGGTAGGTGGGGGCAGGTGGGAAGGGGCCCTGGGAGGCTGGGGCATCAGAGCTTCACCCTCTCTGGTCAGAGCTGTGGGCTCCTGAGCTTCTCCCTCTGCCTGCTGTGGACTTATGTAACACATTCACAGGACTTCATTTTCCAGTAGATTGAAAGCAAAGCCACTGTTGATTTTCTCCAAAAAGATCTATATAGAAGTGCAATTGCCTGGAATTACATGGTGGCATGAAAGGCCAGACCTTTCTGTAAATAACTTTCCTCTCAACCACATAGGGGCTCAGCTGGAAGCAGTGTCTGGGCTTCAGATGACAGTGTTGTGTGTGTGTGTGAGTGTGAAAACATGTGTGCATGGTCTTGGGGCCTTTGCTCATCTTGCTACCACTTCTTCTGTCTTTGGAGCTTTGCATTAGTATAAGGAATGAGGGCAGAGGTGGGGAAAGTTGGGGTTGTGCTGTGGTTTCTTTCCTCAGCTGGTTTATAGGGCCTGTCTCTGGCCACCTCTCCCACTTTTTGCTGCAGGGTCCTTGGGCCACATAAGGTTGAGTAACTCAGGCACACAGTGTAGGGAGGCACAAAGACCGAGCTTAAGAATTGGACATATCTGAGCTATAGCACCAGATGTGCCAATGACAACGTATGGGACCTTAGACAATGGCTGACATCTGTGACCTCCTCTCTCTCTGTACATTAAAACAAACAAACCTAAACCAAACAACTGGTGATAGGCGTGGGAGTTGAGAGTTCCTACATTTCAGTATTGCTGTAAGGGTTAAAGGAAGTAATGCTGGAGAGATCACGCTGCACAGTGTCTGACACTTGGGATGTGTTCTATAAATTTAGTTCCATTCTGTGCCCTGCCTTGCCTTTCATGGCAGATTGAAATTAAAAGCAAAAGCAATGGGCTTGGAACCAGGATGGTCTAAGCCAAAGTTGTGAAACATGCAAAGTCTGGGGCGTTTCACTTCTTTCTATATGCCCTTCCCATATAGATAGCCATAGCATACATACATGCTTCCCCCAAAGAAAGACTGCAATAAACGAACTCACACTGTGGCAGATGGGACTTAATGCTGTCTGCTCCTGGTGGGCATTTGTATTTTAAGAGTCCTGCGTAGGCAAGTAGAGGACAATGTTTAACCCAAAGATGGCAGCATTTTATGCAGGATGGCATTTAGATAGCGGAGCTATTTTTAGGTTAGAAAGTCTTACACTTAACTCTGGCCATTCTTCAGACCAGTCTTATCTTGCAGGCATTAGAATGGGATTATGTGCTAGCTCAAGTGGACATTTTTCTCTAAACTCATGTAGCATGGTCCTTTTCACATTTCCCCATCAAATTTAGAAAATAATAGAATCTTAGAAAATATGAACTACATCCTCAGGAGAAGACTTCCAGACAATTCTGGAGAAGGCATCCAGCCACCCACCTACCTAACATTTATTGGAATCCTACTACATAATATAATAAATATAGCTGACATTTATGAAATATTTTGCCAAATTCTTATGTGCATAATCTCAGTTAAGTTTCACTACTTCTGGCAGTACTGTTATTATGGTGCCATTATTATAGCATAGTGGCCAGGAGCAAAGATGCTGGAGTCAGGTTACTTGGTTCCAATCTCAGCTCACCAGTCACTAGTAGTGTGCACTTAGGCAAGCTGATTATCTGTGGATTGATCTTCTTATATTTAAAGGAAGAATATAATAGTACTACTTCATAAGGCTGTTTTGGGCATTTAGTGATTCAATGTATATAAAGTGTTTAGAAGAATGTCTGGCTAGTATTGTCCCCACTAAACATCTGAGAGCATTGAGGATGAGAGGAGGGGAAGTGATTTTCCCAATGACACCCAGATGGCAACAAATCCAGGTCCAGATTTCATGCCTTAGGACTCCCAACCTGGTGCTTTTTTCTTGCTACTAGGAATATGTGCAGGGTTTTTTATTTCTCCCGTGTTATCATCTCTCAGGACAGCTGTCAGTCATAAGTAACAGCATTTCAGAATGGCTGAAAATCTAGGTGAGAACAATTGAAAAGTTGAGAGCTTGTTTAATTAAACTCTAGTTCCTGAGAGCATGTAAAGAAAAATTTCCTCATAAAATGGTGCCAGTGTAGGTGCCCACCCCAGCTTGCCAGTTGCAGCATAAGCAGTAGTTAGTGGGCTTATTAATCACTGGCATCAGAGCCCACATCCAGGCCACAGCTGGACTTCTAGAGAGATGGTGCTTCCAGATGCAATCCCAAGGTGAGAGTCAACTTGTATGATAGACATAGGTCAAGCTCTGAGTTTTCATTAGGAAAAAAATAAGTGGCTACTTCATAAAATATGATTATTAACCATTGATGGAGTTGGGATGGAATGTTAAAGTTACATTTTCTTTGGAAAGCATAAAAACCCTTGAGAGTTTTTATTTCCCAGAGTGACCCAGAACAAGCCTTTAATAGACCAAGTCCAATAATACCTCATGTGTTTCAAATAGAGGGTGGACCAGATGAAGACAGTGGTCACCAAGGAATTCTCCTTTGGCCTCCTCTCATTTCTTCTGACCTCTCTTATCATAATAGCTACACTTCCACTGTTAGGGATGTATTATTTTAGGCATTGATAGTGTTTATATTCCAAGAGAAATTTAATTTCCGACATCTCCAAGAGACAACAGAATTATGTGGCATCTTACATGGAACTCTCCTCCTCCCTGTTCAGATTCAACAGTCAACCGAGGACTGGAATATGAGGTAAGGTGCCTTGGGAAGAGAAAGGGTGGACGATATTTGCCAATTCACCATTTTGCTAAAGCCCAGGTCTACTTGACCCCTTTTTGCTCTGCAAAGAGCTGCTGGAAGAAGTTCTGATTGGAATTAAGTTGGAACAGGGAGCTCTGGTCCAACATAAGAGAGCATCCCACTCAGCCAAGATAATTAAGAGTTTGTCCTTTCTTAATTCCTTTTTCCAGCATAAGAAAGAGCATCCTACTTGTCATGGATTGAATTATAGCCTCTCAAAAGGCGTTGAAATTCTAACTTCCAGAACCCATACATGTGAGCTTATTTGGGTCTTTGCAGATGATCAAGTTAACCTGAGGTCATTAGGGAAGGCCCTAATCCAATGAGTGTGTCCTTATAAAAAGGGGACATTTGGACACAGAAACAGACACATATACACAGGGAGAACGCCGTGTGAACATGAAGGCAGAGATCCAAGTGATACATCTACAAGCCAAAGATTGCCAGCAAACCAGCAGAACTAAAAAAGAGGCATGAACAGACTCTCCCTTAGAGCCCTCAGAAATAGCCAGCTCTGAAAACACTTGATCACAGTCTTTCAGTCTCCAGAACTGCGACACAATGAATTTCTGTTGTTTATGTCATCTAGTTTGTGGTACTTTTTGCCATGAAAAACGAATACAGCACTGAACCAAGATAATTAAGAGCTTATGTCCTCTTCTATCCTTCTTTCAGTAAATATTAGATGAGAGCCTACTGTGTGCCAGGCTCAATACCAGATCCTGAGAACAATATCTTAGATAAGATCTTGGCTTTTAAGGCATTCATAGACTATCAGGGATATAGATAAGTAAGCAGGCCATTACTGGCCGTATGACAGATATTTAATGTCTGTTTCCCCCTCTAGACCACTGGCCTTTACCATACTCTAGAATCTCCTGATAGGTTACAACAAAACCTATGTTCAAGCCCCATGCTCAGGCATTTTGATTTAGGTATCCTGTGGTAGGAACAAGGTATTGGTATTCTATGAATCTTCCTAAGAAATCCCAAAAGGCTGCCATTGATGAAAACCACTGTTTTTAAATATATCCATCATCAGGCCACAGTCCAAACCAATAAAGTTGGAATAGTAATGATATTTTTAAAAAGCTTACTGGGTGATTCTAATGTATATCCAGGTTTGAAAACTGCTGTTTCTTCTGAGAGGTAGGGATTTGGTCTGTCTCATTTAATGCTGTGGCCTCTCTACAGTGCTTGTCACAAAATAGATGGTCAATACATAATTGTTGAGTCAGGATCTATGATGAGAAAAGCATAACGTGCTATGGTGCATAGAGTGCTCAGGGCAGTCGTTAGAGATCTGAGACCTGAAAGATGAGTTGACTGATCCTGGCAAAGAGGGAAGAGAAAAGTGTTTCTGGTACAGGAAACAGGATATGTGTAGAGCCAAGGAGCTGGCCACAACTTGGCACAGCTGGAGCGACATCTATGGGTGGTGAGGGGTGAGACTGGGAAGCTGAGTGAGGGCTGGGTCATGAAGAGCCTTGCACGCTGGGAGAAGAAGAGTTTAGATTCTGCCACGGGCTTGTTTGCGTTGCCCTGGGGCATAGCCATGAGCACTCAAGGCTGATTTTTGTTTTTTTGGCCTTAGTGCTCATACAGGTCCAGAGTAGAATCTTGTACTTTTTCTCTTTGAAGACAAAAGCCCAGGGAGGGTGTGACATTTTGGTGCCCGGGCCTGTAGGCCCATCTCCTAGGGGGAGCGCTGACGTTTTTCTGGAGAGATCATCAAATATCTCAGCTGCATCACACTCCTTACACGGGATCTACCATCACCAGGACTTGGGACTGAGATTCCCCAGCCCTCCTTCTACACTTCCACATCTTGGGTGGACCCGGGGGGAGCTTCCGCATTCCTCTTTATACGTCCTTCCCATTCCTTTCCATCCAGTTTTACCTGGACACACATGGAAAGGATGGAGAAGGAGGAGAAGGCTCAGTGTGATCTCCCCACATGGTCCCCTTAGGGACAGCCCCTGGGCAGGGCAGGCTGATATGTGCAGGAGGGACCTAACCCTCCCAGAGGCCTGTGCATATATCCCTTGGGTGTTTGCTTGTCTGAGCCATGCTGTTGCCAGTAGTGCCTGATTTAGTACTCTGCAGATTTCATTAACAGCCTGCCTGCTCCACTCTGAGTTCCTAATGAAGATGTTAAATAAAATTTGACATTAATATTGCCATTTGTACAGCACTTCATATTTACCAAGCACCTTTAGGACGTTTTTATTCTTTTCCAAGTGATAGCCCCAAGGGGCCGATTAGTACCTGCTGCTCCATTCTACAGAGAGGAAGGCCCTTGGGAGTTCATTGATCTGTTGGAAGCCAGGTGGCCAGCCACCACCCCACCGTCTATCACCAGCAGGAAGTACTCTCCCACCTGTGCCCAGAACTCAATTTGTTGAGCTGCTCTCCCTCCTTAGGGCTTAAGAACTTCTCACATTCCTCCCTCCAAATTCCAGATTTTGCTCCCTAAATATTGTTCCTCTTGTTCATTCTTACAATGTTGTGTTTTTAGTTTGGGAAAGCCTTAGTCTTCTCTTGGTCAATTTCAATGAATTTGCAAGTGAAATTTCCTGATGGGCATCAGATGTCTTGCTGACCATCGAAACACACAGCGCTCTGCAGGGCCGCTCTTATCTACCCTGTCAATGGCGCCGTGTTTGTGTCTGGCACGATCTGTCTTTTGTAAACAGTCGCAGGGCAAACAGCACTGTTGTCTTTCTGAATATGACAGTCAACTCCCCCTCCCTTTAACGTGGGAAACCTCAAATCAGAGGCTCCAAGTGGCAGCATTGCAAAAGAACCGAGAGAGGAAATAAACCTTGTAAAGAAAAGTACAAAAAGTAGTCCAGGTTTGCTTCTCTGAGCCTTGTCGGAGCATTTGAATAAGGCATATTAACAGGTTGACTTAGCTCTCTGTGCCTGAGTTTTCTCATATATTAAATGGGGCTATCAATGGAAACACGGGCATGTAAAGGGTTTTCTGCTTTAATGACATAAGCGTTTTGGGAGGGACTTCTTGCAGCACTATTTTTGACTTCCCACTTTTAGAAATCTATCACTAACTTTCTTTTTCTACCATACTATGCTGTTTTCATGTTGCCTTCTTTACGTGTGCTCCATCTCCCTTTCTTTCTTCATCCAGCTTTCTCTTCCTTCTTATCATCCCTGTCATTGCTTTCATTTATTCCTCCTCCACTGCCGTAAATCTCATCACCCTCTTATTCTGTTCCTTATCCTAGCCCATGGAAGGGCCCTTTCTGCTGTTACTTACTGGCTTATACCACAGGATTCTGCCTATCCTCCCGCAACAGGCTCTATAGGACTTCCTCCTCCTCCTCCTCTTGCTCCTCCTCCTTTTCTTCCTCCTCTTCATCCTCTTCCTCCTCCTCCTCCTCCTTTTCTTCCTCCTTTTCTTCCTCTTCCTCCTCCTTTTCCTCCTCCTCCTCCTTTTCTTTCTCCTCTTCTTCCTCTTCCTCCTCCTCCTCCTCCTCCTTTTCTTCCTCCTCCTCCTCCTCACAGAGTCACTCTCTGTGGCCCAGGCTGCAGTGCAGTGACACAATCTCACCTCACTGCAACTTCTGCCTCTTGGGTTCAAGTGATCCTTCCACCTCAGCCTCCTAGGTAGCTGGGATTACAAATATGTACCACCACACCCAGCTAATTTTTGTATTTTAGGTAGAGACTGAGTTTTGCCATATTGGCCAAGCTGGTCTCGAACTCCAGGCCTCAAGTGATCGATCCCCACTTTGGTTTCCCAGAGTGCTGGGATTGTAGCCGTGAGCCACCGTGCCTAACCAGGATTACCTCTCGATGGAGGATGTGTGGTGTGGACATACACAGAGTGAGGATGACGGTGGAAAGGCACAATGCCCCCTCACTTTTTTGCTAGTTGATAGAGGAGAGGGTGATGGTGAGGTTGGTAGTAGCCGAGGGGATTCTGGGTTCTTTGACTCAGGGAGCTACTTTCTGGGCCAGGATCAGGTGGTTCTGAGGGGAATAAAACAGGTTAAAATGGTCTGGCAACACATTTTGGTTCTTCAATGGAAAGAACATTGCACTGAGAATTAGGATTGCTAAGTTAGAAACTGTGAAGGATCTGAGACTGCAGCCTACTTGCAAGCTAACAAGTTGATCTGCCACAGGTATATATTATATATATGTATATGAGGGTATACAGATATATATGTGTATATAGATATATCTATGTATGTGCATACACACATACCCACGCTGCTGTCAGGGTACATAATGAGAGAAGATACAAACCCTAGATCAAACACAAAGGTCATTGATTACTTATGGCAAAAACAGCAGTCAAGGTGATCTTTTGCATTAGTTCTCTGAATCCTGATGCCCACGGGTGACGTGGTAAGGGCCAGATGGTAACTGCACATATAGTGGAGCATATTAAGCAGAAGACACCCCCTGCCCCAATTCAGAAAATACTCTGACCTTATCTAGGCTGCTGGTGACTTGCCCATACTCTCCCCTGCAGAGAGAGAAGACCTTATCTTTACTCTAGAATGTGAGCAAATCTTCAGAGAAAGGCAGGAGACCTAACTATCCTGGAATGTCTCTGGAGAAGGAAACATTCTCTGTCTTTGTTATCCTGGTCAGGAAACAAATCTGCCTTCTGACCTGGAGAGAAACACTCTATTTCATTTTCAAGATTTTTACTCTGAAACCAACCTAGTAAAAATTTGTCAGTAGGGCCCTTTGCTCAGAGGACTCACAGCATACAGAAATGTGAGATATTCTCAAAGAATTGTCTTCCAACAAGGATGCTCAGATGTAAAATGAGGGGCTTAGACAACATTAGAGACTTGGAAAATGTGAAATGTGTGTATCAGCTCTCTCCAAATCTATGCCCAAGGCAGCCATCACTAATTAATTGGGGTTTTCTGGTGCAAAATCCTAGGCAGTCTGTAATACACTGTTTATTACCTGAGTCCCTTCTAGCTGTGTAAAATCATATTTTTCATGTTTCCTCCTGTGTTCCATCTTTTCTACTTTTGTGATTCTGTGTATCTATTTATATCTTTATTTCTAAGTTGGGGAAAAGGAGAACATCTCTTCTGAGGCAATTTTGTGGTTTAAGATTTTCATACCAAGGCAAGTTCTTAATCCTACCAAACAACATTCTCAATTTAATCTTTAATCCATGAGAACTGTAGCTATTAACCTAGAGATGTTTCCCTTGCAAACAGGGATTAATGGAAGAATAGTTGCCCATTGTTATATCTCCTTCTCACCATTGGCTGTGAAAGTATTCTCCAAATTCCTCTAGAATTATGTAGTGGTGCCATCTAACCAAGGAGAAGACTCTGAAAGATATAGGGTGCAGGTGAATATTTCCTTGGAGAATGGAATCATCCGTCAGAATAGATTCAGTCTGAGACTACTCCCAACTCTGTGATTGGACCAATGGCGCTCCCTGGGCACTTGGAAGATGTCCCTTTACGCTTTGAGTCAATTTGGACTCTAGTCCCAGCACAGGTGATCTTTTCCTTCTTGCACCCAATACTTCAAATTCTGCATTTATTCAGTGGGTAGATGGATGTGTACTTATGTGGCTAACGTACTGGGGTTTCTACTGAAGATCTGGTTACATTTTATTGTCACTGAAATGAAAGGAATCAAGAGAATAATGGGCAAAGTGTAAGAACTATGAGTAGGCCATCTAAAGATAGAGGATGCTGATTAGTTGTGTGACCTTGGATATGTTACCTGACCTCTTCGTGCCTCAGGTACTCTTTCTTGAAATTGAAGCACATAAGGCCTGCCTGGCTGTCAATCTCAAGGAGATATTGGCAGAACAAATGAGTTCACGTTCAGTGTATGAGGTGCCCAGAAAAGAGATGCTGGTTGAATGGCAAGTTTGCTTTTGCTGCCCTGAATCTCACCCACCTTTAATTCCGCTCCTTATTTCAACCCACGGAAGGGCTTTCTTCTGCTGCTTCTGACTGGTTCATCCCACAGGATTCTGCCTTTTCTCCCCAGCCTCTGTGGGATTATTTCTTATAAAGGGCCTGATGGGGGACTTGTGGTGCAGCTTGGGACATACAAAGTGACGGTGGAAAAACCCAGTGTCCCTTCACTCTGTTATTGGGTGATGGAGTGGCATGATGGTGAGGTTGTGAATAGCTCAGGGGATCCTGGTTTGTTGACTCAGGAAATATAAGCATATAAAAAAAAAACTTACTTTCTTGTACTGTACCTTTACAACACAGTACTTCCTGGCCATCAAAATGTGTGAGGATTTCTCCCCACCAAGCAATTCTCCAGTAGACACCAGCTGAGTGGCCTCTAATTAAATTGGATTCTAACACTGTCTACCTGAAGATAGCATCCAATCCTACAGGTTAAGGACTCAGTCCCACAAGACCGTCCTCCACTTCAGATGACAGTTACACATAGTAGGTTGTCAACTGTGCTCTGACCAACTGGCTATAAATCAGGAATCCCCAAACCCCCTCCCCAGATTTGACTCATTTGCTAGAGCAACTCACAGAACTTACAGGAACACTTTACATCTACTCATCTAGTATAAAGGATATTACAAAGAATACGTATCAACAGCAGGTGAAAGATGCGGAGTGGGAGGGAGGTTGGGAGGGGTTTGGTGCTTCCATGGCCTCTCCAGCACACCACCCACCAGGAACCTCCACATGTCCAGCTGTCTGAAAGATCTCTGAACACTGTCTTTTGGGGACTCTGTGGAGGCTTCATTATATACGCATAATTGATTACATCATCGCCATTGAGGATCGACTCAATATTTAGCCCCTCTCCATTTCCTGCAGGTGGGGGGCTGGGTAGAGCTGACAGTTCCAAACTTCTAGTTATGCCTTGTTTTTCTGGCCCCCATCCAGCAGCTATGGAGGAATCCCCAGCCACCAGTCATCCCATTGGCATATAAAAGACACTATGGAGATTCCAAGGATTTTAGGAGCTGTATGCCAGAAATGGGGGTTTGGGAGAGGTATAGGAAAATGTTCGGGTGGAGGGTGAGGAGTTGGCAAAGACCAGTGAAGATCAAATATGTTTTTCATATTGTCACAGGGAGCTACTTTATGTTCAGGAGCAGGTGGCACTAAAAGGTACAGAACAGGTAGAAATAAGGCTGGCTGTGCACACAGATCAAGTATAATGAAAAAGGTTCATGAATTGGGTCTGAGATTCTATTCTTCTTGGGTCAGTAATTAGTTGGTATGTGGCTAATGTACTGGGAAGACGCCCAGTGGTCTATGATATTGGTTTTTGTTTTGTTGTGTTTTTTGCTTCTTTGTGCATCTGAAGAGAATTCAGGAATTTACCAGGGGAGTACCCATTCTGCCTGTTCCTTCCCTTCTTAACTTCCTTCCTCCCTCCCTCCACAAACATTTATTCGTGACTTGTTTGTAACTGAAGATAAGCATCTCTGAAATCAGGCCTGTTGGCATATGTCTAAACACTCTTCAACTGAGAGACAGATATTCACAGAAACATTTTTAAATGTCTATAAACTAACACATAGATTGTTGAGTTCCTAATAACAAGGTTCAAATTGGAATCCTGAGGTGAAGGCTTTCAAATGTTCTAATGCAGGTCAGAGTTTTTCCTGGCACAACTCTTATGAGTCTCATGTGTGTGCATCTGTGTGAGTGTGACTGTGTGAGATGCTTTGTTCATTAACATTGTGAAGCTAACGGTGAAAAAAGTACTAGAGAATTGCATATTGTCATTATAGAATTGTTTGTAAACACAATCAAGTAAAAGCCGTATTGAAAGAGGGAGACCTTGTTCAGAGCCATGTGACTAATCTCAAGTCTAGGGGTTTTGCTCGGAGTATCTTGGTGTCTTGGTGGCCACACAGATGTTCCTTTACTCTGCTTATTTTCAACACAAGAAAGGTCCTTGCAAAGATGTCTTGGATGAAAAACTCTGCTGCCATGGCTGGTATGCAACTCATTTTGCATGGATGTTCTCTCAGGTTCTAACCTAGTTTGTGTTTAGGTAATTCGGGCAATGGGACATATGCCTCTTCCTTGGGGGACTGTTTTTAGCATTTATCCATCCAACCAGTTAGTCAGAGAACAGAGCCCTGATGTAAGTAGGGAAAGAGGTATTTGTAGAACTGTGGGAAAAAGAAAAATATAGATGTAACACATTGACCTGTTTTAAGAGTGCAGTGTAGGTTCAAGGCTTTCTTTATTTGGTTTCCCAAGATGTTGGGGTCACCATAAGCTTTGAGAACTGCTGAGGCCAAAATCCTAAACATTACTTTCCTCTCAGAAAATGTGATTAGCCAGCAGAATAATTGAAGGGTACCTTTCCAGACACTATTTCCTAAATAAAATTTATGCATAGGTGAAGTCAGACCTGATCTAAGATTAATCTTTCTTCCATTGAGCAGGCAGTGCTTTGGGGATAAAGGGAACTGGTTCTCAACTCCAGCTTTTGCATTTAACAGCTGTGTGATCTTTAAATTTTCTCCTAACGAAATGAGGAGAGTAATACTTTCCCTATGGGCTTGCATGAGAGATGAATGAGATAAAGCCCCAAGCACAACGGCTGTTGCAGTGTGCTCAGCACGTGGTCGTTTGCTTTGCTTTTCTAGGAAGTAGACCCGGCTTCCTGGTCTTCTGCTGAGCTTACCCTGGATTCCCAGAGGCTCCTTTGAATGCCTTGATCCATGGATATCTTCCGGGATGGTCGTAATAATGTCAGTCTTCATCTTTCCCTCCTCTGTATTGCAGAGACCAGGGGCATTCAGAGGCAGAAGGGTGGATCTGTCTCCCAGGGTGGCTGTCACCAGGTGCCACATCATCCTGTGTTTATGGGTTTGCTCTGATAAGCAGATAGGGGGATTCATCCATTTTTTAAATTCAAGACATCTGAGTTCAATGCATGAGACACCAGGAGTAATTGTACTATGAACTGACACAAACTGCAATGAGAAAAGACCTTCTCTGCTTCCCCTGTCTTAGACTGCACTCCAGGATGTGCTAATTAAAGCATCTGTCTCTCTCCAGCTCCCCTTATCACACAGCTTAATTTATTTACTTGTTAAAAACTAAGAAGAGAATTTGTGCTTTGTTGGTTTTCCTCTTTACTTTCCCTTCATTGTTACATATTAAGTGATCTCTTGGCAAAAGGAATAAATAAAAATAGCTATAATTAAATGCAATTCTATTTGGTAGGGTGTTTTCCTTCCAGTCATTGTCAGTTCTTCTAATGACAATGACCTTGTAATTTAAAACATATCCTAGGGGCATCTGTTTTTATTCTGGACTGCTCTGACGTGATGGTTGAGGAATGACAATAACAATGGCAGGGACTGGGTACAAGTGCAGTTTTGTTACATATATATATTGCATAGTGGTGAGGTTTGTGCTTTCAGTGTATCCATCACTTGAACAGTATACATTGTGCCCCACAGGTGATTTTTTATCCCTCACTCCCTCCCATTCTTCCAACCTTTTGGAGTCTCTAATGTCTTTATTCTACTTGGTACACCCACGTGTACTCATTGTTAAGCTCCCACTTGTAAGTGAGACACAGTGTATTTGACTCTGTTTCTGAATTAGCTCACTTAGGATAAATGGCCTCTAGTTCCATCTATGTTGCTGCAAAAGACATGATTTCATTTTTTTATATCTGAGTAATATTTCATGGTGTGTGTGTGTATATATATCACATTTTCCTTATCCAGTCATCAGTGGATGGACACTTAGGTTGATTTCCTGACTTTAACTTTGCTATTGTGAATAGTGCTGCAATAAACATATGAGTGCCAGTGTCTTTTTAATATAATGATTTCTTCTCCTTTAGGTAGATATGCAGTAGTGGGACCGTTGAATCAAATAGTAATTTTATTTTCAGTCCTTTGAGAAATCACCATACTATTTTCCATAGAGGTTGTATTAATTTACATTCCCACAAACAGTATACAAGCATTTCCTTTTTGTTTTTTATTTTTTAATAATAAACTAATTTTTTTTCTTTCTTCCATGATGGTGCACACAGATTATTAATTTACTCTTACATATTAATTATATTAAAAATACAGATGCATATTAGGTGTGACACAGAAAAAAGAAAAAAATTAGTTTCTTGTTTCTGCCCATAGATATGAGAGATAGATCACTAAGGGCCACAGAATTCTCTTCCTGATTATCATTATGGTTGTTACTGGGATTTTTTTAGACATAGCAAGTACTCAGTACATTTTTGCTGTATACATTTACTTAGATCCAAGGGACACTGGCATCCTCCAGCCAGCCACCCATTATTTTATACAGATCATTATGCAAAACACAGTTTTTCCGTATTGCCCCTTTACGAGATGCTCCTTGATCTTTATCTACAGGAGTTAACTATTATTGTTATTACTCATTCTTCTTTATGCTGCCTATTTATATATTTTTTCAACTTGAAAAGGAGAGTTTTTTGTTTGTTTGTTTTTGTTTTTTGTTTGTTTTTGTTTTTTGTTGTTGTTTTTTGAGACAGAGTCTGGCTCTGTCCTCTGGACGGTAGTGTGATGGTGCTATCTTGACTCACCGTAGCCTCTGCCTCCCGGGTTCAAGTGATCCTCCCATCTCAGCCTCTTGAGTAGCTGGGACTATAGGCATGAGCAACCATGCCTGGCTAATTTTTTTTTGTATTTTTAGTAGAGACAGGGTTTCACCATGTTGGCCAGGATTGTCTCAATCTCTTGACCTCATGATCCATCCCTCTCGGCCGCCCAGAGTGCTGGGATTACAGGCGTAAGCCACTGCACCCGGCCTAAATTTTCTTTTTTTTATACTTACTTTCGATGAGGAATTATTATCCTAACTACAAAAAAAAAAAAAAAAAAAAAAGCAACCGTATTATCTTCACAAAATTCAAGGAGGAGATTCTCAGTCTGATGAAAGAGACATTTTAAGAAGTTGTCATAATGTAAAATGGAATAAAATCAGTGTCTGAGAGTCTGTACAAAGGGATAAGTATAGATTTTTGATGGGGTCTGGGCATCAGAAAAGACTGCATAAGTAGCATTTGAGTTGTGTCAAGAAGACAGAGTAGGATTTCTGTGGACAGAGGAGAGCATTCCTAGGCGTGAAGGAATAGAAATGAATGCTGAGAAGTGAGCTATCTGAAATTGCTGGAATAGACTGTGGGCTACAAGATGTAGAAAAGAAAGTGGTTTAATGACTTGTGGAGAACCTTGGATGCTTTGTCGAAGAATTAAAATTTAATTTAAAGGCAGTAGGGAGCTATGGAGGATCTTTTAAAGAGAAAGGTGGACTTGACGTGTATTTTCAGATGCAAAGTAGAGAGAACAACCTTTGGCACCAGACAGACCTGAAGTCAGAATTCCAGCTCTGCCAGTTCCTTGGGGTAGGTTTTTAGGCAAGCCACTTAACTCTATTTCCTTATCCATTAATTGGGGGGCAGTAATTTCAACTTTACAGTGTGAAAATGATGATGGAACAACTTAGTATAGAGCTTCAATCTCGTGAATGATGAACAGATATTTTTTAAAGGTAAGCAATAATACCTGGCTTAGGAAATAATCTGTACAACAAACCCCCGTAACACACATGTACCTATGTAACAAACCAGCACATGTAACCCTGAACTTAAAAGTTAAAAAAAAAGGGGGCCAGGGGCAGTGGCTCATGCCTGTAATCCCTGCACTTTGGGAGGCTGAGGTGGGTGGATCACTTGAGGTCAGGAGTTGGAGACAAATTTGATCAACATGGAGAAACCCCGTCTCTACAAAAAGCACAAAATTAGCCAGGCATGGTGGCACATGCCTGTAATCCCAGCTACTCTGGAGGCTAAAGAAGGAGAATCAATTGCACCCATGTGGTGGAGATTGTGGTGAGCCAAGATCGTGCTATTGCACTCCAGCCTGGGCAACAAGAGTGACACTCCATCTCAAAAAAAAAAAAAAAAAAGAAAAAAGAAAATCTTTGGATCCACCTGTGACCTTATAAGCCCCCTCTTTGAGTTGTTCTGCCTTTCTAGATTAAAGCAATGTATATCTCACATGTATTAATTGTTGTCTTCTGTTTCCCTAAAATGTATAAAACCATGCTGTACCCCAACTACCTGGTTTACATGTTCTCAGGGCCTCTTCAGACTGTGCCTTAGGCCGTGGTCACTCATATTTGGCTCAGAATAAATATCTAATTAAAAAAGAAATATTTGTAGGGTCTCACCCCTTAGTCTGTGTTAAATTATTTTTATTAGAATGTTAAATATTTACAACAATAAAATTTATTATAAATTTCTCAAGTTTCATGCTCTGCTGCAGGTATAAAACCAAAATGAGTTTAAACATTGCAAATAACACAAGCACAGTAACATTAAATGCGGCAATATTAATTTAATAGACCCATTTGTAATCAATATGGAAATAATCTTCATGAACGATGTGAATATAGTACTAACTGCTACAGCCTAACTTTATTTAAACTTTATTTAAAGTTTGGCCTCTCCCATACTCAGTGTGGTATGTTGACTCAGCCTTCCCCTGTTTTTCTGTACTTTAACTCATTGTTTATGCAGTGATCAGGGGTATAATTTAACCTTTGCTTAGCATGAACACATCTTCTATGTATCAGGTCCACCTCTCTTCCTCACTGGCCCATCACTATTAATATCCCACCACTGTGCAGCTGTAGACACGTATGCAAGTGCAAGCATTGAAATTGCATAGCAGAACTCAATTATGCAGTGGTTATCTAGATGATTAAAAAATGTTATCAGTATGAAAATTTAGATCACACACATACACACACACAGTTTTTAGTCCTCTTATGGTTCTACACCGCTTATTTGTAAATATATGTATGTCCTAGAAGTCTTATTATTATTATTGCTTTTCCTTTTTTTTTTTTTTGAGACAGAGTCTCGCTCTGTCACCCAGGCTGGAGTGCAGTGGCACAATCTCGGCTCACTGCAACCTCTGCCTCCCAGGTTCAAGCGATTCTCCTCCCTCAGCCTCCCAAGTAGCTGGGATTACAGGCACCAGCCACCATGCCCAGCTAATTTTTGTATTTTCAGTAGAGACAGGGTTTCACCATGTTGGGTCTTATTATTATTGTTAATGGCAGCTTTATTATTGTTAGTGATCTTGGTTAGGTAGATGTATCAGTTGGCTATTGCTGTGTAATAAAGCACCCCACAATTCAGTAGTTTAAATCAACCAGCCATTTATTATTTCTCATGAGTATTAGGTTGGCTGTATAGATCTGCTGATAGGGTTTGGGGGTATAACGGGGCTGTCTCTCATCTTTAGTCAGTTGCAGGTGGACTCCTTGGCTTTGTGATGTGGCTGAGCTCCCTCACATCTTTGAAGCCTTATCTGAGACGGTTTGGCTTTGCTTCCTGTGGTTTCTTTATCTTCAGCAAGTGAGCAGAGGCTTGTTTTTAGGGTAGTGTGGGCACATTCTTATGCTGATCACAGAGAAGCAGGGAGAGAAATGGACAAGAGCAAGGTCTCTTTAGGCCTAATGTTAGAGCTGGCAGACTACCACTTCTGTGGCATTCTGTTGATGGAAACAAGTCACAAGACCAATCTAGATTCATAGACTGGGGACATAGACTCTATAGTCCATTTCTAGATGAGAAAAGCTACAAACTCCCCATTTAAAGAATATAGTTATAGGTAAGTGTGAAGAATTGGAGGCATTTTTGCAATCAATCCAGCCGGGCAGATAAAAGCATTGACATCTATTAGGAGGTGACACAGACCTTCTTGGTGAGAGGAATCCTGCCTTAGGAAGGAATTAATGTGTGAGATACTCTGCCAGCCTTTGGTGTGGGAGTGAGAGAGGGGAGAGTCAAAGATGACTTCAGAGAACCTGGGCTTGAGTGATGAGGAAGGATAGTAAAGCTACTGAGATGAGATCTTCAGCAGGAAAAGTAGGGTTTATATTAGAGGGGCTGGGGTAGGGGAGAGGTCAAAGATAGGGGAGAACATAGTTTAGAGTTTAACTTGGTGGGACACTTCCCACAAGGAGAAACCTTCTCCACCTTGTTACACATTAAGATCACCTAAAGAGCTTTTAAAATTGATAATTGAGTCTCATCCAAGACCAATTACACTTAAATTTCTGGGTACAGGGCCTGTATTTTTTTTTTTTTTTTTTAATATTCACAGGAAGTCTAGTGTATGGCAAAATGGGAATCATGATCTAGATCAGTATTCTCCTTGTGCCCATACGTTAGAGTCACCTGGAGGCCTTAGGAAACATACTCATGTCTGGGCCCCACTACCAAAGAGTCTATTTAGTGAGTCTGGGATAGGACCTGGGCATCTGTATTACAATGAAGTCTGTCTGGATAAATGTGATGCAACGTAATGCAGCCAGAATTGAGAACCACTGACCTAGATAGTTAATTTTCACTGTGAATAATCACTGTTTTCAGGGTTGTGAGCCATGGCAAAGGGGCACTATGAAAGAGTCTCTTTAAGCTTTTGGCAGGTCCAGAATTAGCATGAAATTGCTGGGTGCCAGCAAGGGCATGGGTACAGGAGCAGTCAGAGGATGAATCCTATACACTCCGAAGACCCAACCTGGATCAACACCTGGTGTTTGAAGCATAAGGGCTTGTTAGTGCTAATCCTGCATCACTTAGAGATGGTGGGAAATGGCCTGAAAAGGCCTATAGAGTATAAAATGTCATGGTGCCATCTGAACCCCTGTTGTCCCGTTCAAATTGAGCTTCCTCTGCAGTAGCACCTGAAAAACTCAACTTCTACCATTTCCTTTGAGGGGGTAAATTCAGTCTGAGATTTCAGTATGTGTTTTTCTTGATTGCAAAGCTAAAACTGCCTCTTCCTTGATTTTGCCCCATTAATCTGAGCTTTGACCTTGTTACATCTTAGATAATTCCTTGATATTCTTGTTGTTAATGCCTTGTAAATATTTGCAGACGAATTATCTGTCTATAGGCAGTCAGTGAGTCAACAGCAGAATATTTGTTGTTGTTTTTTTTCCATGTTTATAAATCATTCTTGGCAGACCTTAATCATTTTGGCTTTTGGCTGGCCTCTCTGACTTTCCTTTAGTTTATTTTTATCCTCCATAAGCCTCATGTATTTCAGAGAAATATTTAATTGCCCAAGAGAGAAGTTGACTCCTGTTAGGCGTGACACTGGCAATGTCCCTAGGTTCAGAGTTTCTTCAAACTAGCATGAGAATCCCTTTGGGGGTGGGAGGCTTGTGAAAAGGACACACTTCTGAGTCCCTCTCCAGATCCCTGAGGATGAGACTCAGGCATCTGGAATTTTCACTTTTTTAAAGGGTAGGTGATTCTTATCTGAACAGTTTTAGAGCTATCACCAAAGTTATTACCTACTTAAAATATTATGCTTAGAGGAGAAGTTGGAACAATGTTTTTTTCAGTGAGAGAGAGGTTTTGCCCCATAATCCTCATCTATAATAAAGACATACACCTTTCCTTAAAAAGTTTCCAACAATGTTCTACATGAGGAATCACCATTTTATGTCAGTCTTGAATATCAATGGGGTTGGTCAATACATACGGATTGTATTGTGTTCATCTGACATTAAGATATAAGCAGAGGCCAAAAGAAAAAGAGAGGAGGGACAGTGAATACAGTAAACAGATAGTAAGATAGAAAAGAGGAGAGAAATGGAGATGGGGAGGAAATGAAGAGGTATTTGTGTAAATATGGTTTCATCTATGACAATATTTAGTATCCTAATGTTTTACATTTTGAAGTGCTTTTCAGTATGAGAAATCCTTTTGTATGTGATCCTCACAACTGTCCTAGGGTACTGGACCAGGTAAGTATTAACATCCCCATTTCACACACGAAAAAATTGAGACTTCTGACAGCAACCTTCCAAAGGTCAAATAGCGAGTGTCAGAACTAACACTGAAACTCAGGACTTAGTTCTAAAGCAGGAATTTTCTGCCGGTCCTATTCTATACTCAGCCTGGATAACCTAGACTTGTTCTTGCTTGTGTAATGGCAAGGCCTTCATTCTGAATGAGTGCTTTGATGTGATTTGACGTAAAATGGTTCTCTGGGGAGAACTTGGGATTGGCACAGTGAACAGAGTGGAGTTGGTGTCCTGAGGTCCTTGGAAACTCACATAAAAATCAACAAGCTTATTGAAAGAGCTCATGTTACATCTGGTAAACAACATAAAACTGGTACATGATTCATGAGGGTTTTCATTCTTCTCTTTCTTCTCTCATCTCCTACACACTCAACACACACACACACAAATACACATACCCACATACCCACACACACACACCAAGAAATTCACCTCTGGCTCTAGGGTCTGGAGGAAGTTCAAAGTCATGCAGCAATGACTGTCAGCATGATTAGGCCTTATGGGATCAACAAGATTAATTCAGGGCCTGATCACCATCAGATATTTTCTTGGTCTAACCTAATCGTGGCCAGTCAGGAAAGTCTCGCTCAGGTCTGCTCCGGCTCCGTCATTTACTTACTGAGCAGACTTTTTTGGGCATGGTTGGGCTTTTATAGGGCATGGTTAGTACTGACCCTCCTGGGACTATAATAAAAACTAACCTGGGTACCATGGTTGGATGTTTATGAGCCTTTTTACCCTCATTATTTCTCTTAATCATTACAACAGCCTGGTGATACAGATAATGATAATATCCAGGCATAATTACAATATCACTGGTCTAGGCATACTTATATAATTCTCTAGATCAGCTACCTTCCCCTACCCCAACCACCCAGGAAGTACTAAGGGAATTTTATGCATCGAGAGGGTGAAACAATGCAAAGGGAAACTCCATTGCTAGCTGGGGCTTAGGGCCCTCAAATACTTAGCAGGATTCTGGTGAACTGGGCTGCCCCACAAAGAGAAGCTGAATGAACTTGAACCAACCTAAAAGGAAAGCCAAACCTACCTTTCTGATTTACTACATTAGTAAGGAAAACCAAACTCTGCATGCCTGCTGAGAATCCCCAGAGAAAAGAGAGTGGCTATAACAGATGGAACCTAAGCCTTTCCAAGCCAGAATTCTGTAGCTTTGTAGGAAGACAGGCATCAGAAGAGAAAGCTTCAAAGAGCTTTGAAGAGCAAGAGAGTGAGATCTAGGCCACGTCTTACTTATTGAGGCCTGAGTTCCCATCAGTGATGGAAATTCCCACCAGTGATGGAAATTCCCACCATTATGACCTGATGAACTAGTTTTGTCTCTTCCTTGAACACTGTCTTTGGGATATGGAGGTGTGTGGGGGCTGGAGGGAAGACATGATAGCCTGGGGCTACGTTTTACTCTAAGGAACTTAAGGATCTGGGAAGTTAAGTCACTTACTCAACCAAGGTCATTTGTTGAGCATGTGGGAAAGCTCGGGTTTTTACTCTTAAATCTTGGAAACAAAATTTAATAATTTTCCCATTGTGCTACCTAGCTTCTCTACCAAACACATAATTTTCTTATGTGGAAAATTGGTTCTACTCTCCTGGGCTTCCTCTAGCAGGAGCAGTGTCATTAAAACATTGAAAAGAACTCAAAGAATATATTTTTCTCCACTTCATGCTTGCTCAGGGAAGACATCCGTGTCCATGGGTATCATCTGGCTCATAGTTTAGGAAGCATTTTGCACGTGGAGGTAATCTGCTAGATGGGGCTTAGATCACATATCTATTTCATCTCATGGTTCGTCCTTAAACCTTCAGATGATTCAAATAGCCATGCTGTCCCCTAAAAGAAGCATTGGAGGCCAGGCATGGTGGCTCACGCCTATAATCCCAGCACTCTGGGAGGCCGAGGTGGGCGGATCACAAGGTCAAAAGATTGAGACCATCCTGGCCAACATGGTGAAACCCTCTCTCTACTAAAAATACAAAAAAATTAGCTGGGCATGGTGGTGCGTGCCTGTAGTCCCAGCTACTGGGGAGGCTGAGACAGAAGAATTGTTTGAACCCTGGAAGCGGAGGTTGCAGTGAGCCGAAGTCATGCCACTGCACTC